>VDFB02350430.1:0-30652 GCA_007258455.2 Sequoia sempervirens
TTATTATGTTTGGTGGCTCATGTTTTTAAATAAAAAGGAAAGGCGAATTTTAAATGTGTGAGCAAATATTCTCATTTAAACGGCTTAAGTTCTTTGGGCTCTATCATTGCCAATGTTTCTAGGAACTGCTTCATTCTAGTTGGTGAAAAGCTTTATGCTTTTATTTTCTGGCAGATTACCTGGCTGAGAGATTTCTTTAAAAATCTATATTTTCTGAGTTTGTGGGAGTTTGTGATTATTTGGGGGAGTTTGTGATTTCATGAAGATCAAATTCCAGCTTATTATTTGGGGGAGTTTTTGATTTCGTGAAGATCAAATTGCAACTAATTCTATTCATAAGTTTAGGGAGTGATTGTTGGAGGTGATGATTTGAATACTGTGAGAGGGTTGTGTTTGCATTTTTTTGGAGTTTGATGGTTTTGCAAGATTGGACTTTATGTTTTGAAGAATGTGAGAGACGTTTCTTTTGGTGTAATGTTGTTCTGAGTTTGTTGGGAGTTAAGTCAAAAAAATTATATTCTCCCTTGCTGGACATAAATACTTTTTGGGCTGGTTACAGTGAAAAATTCAGTTTATTGGGACTATAGCAGTGAGTTTCCTCATAACATGAATGGTGAAAATGTTGTTATAGGTTAAGCAGTTTATGCATGGGTGTTTGATTGAGGTTGGTGCCTCTGTTTGTAAAGAGTTGGTGCTCAGTGATACTTCTATGAGTTGGTACTCACTCCTTGTAACATGGGTTGGTGCCCATTTTGTTAGTGAAAGAATCTGTGAACCATGATTTTTTACCCGAAAGGGTTTTCCACGTGATAAATCTTGGTGACTCTGTCTTTATGCTTTCCTTCTCTTTATTTTTCAGTTTTAAAGTTTTAAGTTGCTCTATGGTGTTCAAATACTGATTAACCCCCCCCCCCTCCTCAGTATTTGTTGTGTGATCTTCAGATTCTGATTGTGAAATATATGATGCAAATGAATGTATTTGTTTTCGGCTAACTACTGTTTCAATGTACTAAGTTGGGTGCATGATTAGAATCAAGCCTACAGAAGAGAGGGGAAGTATTACTCAGGAGAAGAACTTGGTCTAGTAACCCTTAATAAGGCCTAAACTGAGCTTTCACACACTCACTTCTAGTTTGGTCGAGTCGGGTCAATTGCTTGGGAAATAGTAAGTTACCTTTGGTCTTGTTTGAGCATGGTTAGAAGACATTGTGATTTTATCTTTGAATGTTTTGATTCGGGTGATGTGTTGAATCTCCTTGTCAGATGTGAGTCCTTCTTTATGTGTCTATATTTAATCGATGGAATATATATACATAAAGTGTGTATATATGTATATATGTATGTGTCAACGATAAACTCATACACATGAGTAAATGCGTACATGAGTATACATAGATAGACGTATCTACGCATGCTCATGAACAGATTACCCATATGCATGGGAATATTAATCGGACAAGGTGACATAGATATATATATATACACTTTGTGTATATATGTCAATCGATATGACTGTGAATATATATGTTTAAATATCAAGGCATGATATATACATATATGTATGTATTGACGAAAAGGAAACATCCATACTAGTATATATATATATACGCATGCATCAATATGTGAAATATGAGAATATGTATGTATATTTGAATATCGAATAAAGTATTTTATAAACTCATAAGTTGAGATATATATATATATATATATGTGAAAATGATTTCAAATAGCGCTGAATTATTTATCAAGTGCATAGCATATTAAACACAACATATTCCATGTAAAATGTGCATCATATACATAAAGTATACTGTGCAGAAATAAAGGAATAGTGCTTAAAAGTTGTGCATAAACATTAAGCAATGTATTATGTATTTAAAGTGTTAAGTTATGTGAAACGTTAGCAATGCTAGAGTATAGCACATAAAATCAAATGCAAAACCAATAACAAGAATATAACAATAGAGACTAAGAAGTCAAAGCATGGAAGGAAAAAGGATATACAGCGATAGAAACACGGGCTTTAGTCTTTAAAATATGACCCAAAAGATGGGATCGTGATGTTTTGGTGGCACCAACTGATGAATAGTTTGAACCATTTAGAAGTCTAAACCTACAATATGAATTCCAGCATATGAAGCCAATTGAAATATGTGAAATGGTCAAATGAGAATCTGGGCAAATAAGTCAACCTATAGAAGACAATAACCTTGTATTTTTCATTGTTATTCTTGCTATCCATTTGAATGGGCGACTCATTCTTCATTTTGAAATATGGTTGTGCATGTGTTTACTGTGCAATATTTTTAGCTGCCACCTTTTCTTTTCCTTGTTGAGTCAAACCTTTTGGATTGAGAAGTGTCATCTTTGATAGCTTGTTTTTAGCCTGCAGCTGCTCACATTTGTGTATAAATAGAGGTGCTTTCTCCCTCATTTGAGACACATTATGCACACTTGATGCTTATTTTCTGAGTTGTAATTTTGATTTCTGAGTTTGAGAGTTTGTGAGAGATTTTTGAGAGTTGTGAGAGGTTTTAGAGTGTAAGATTTTGGTGAGTGGAAGAGAGATAGTGGGGAATTACTTGCCGATTTTGGGAAGGCTGAGCTAGGAGTCCAGTTTCATCAATTGGAACATTGCATAAACAGGCATGTTGATTTCTACTCTTTTATGCTTTATATGTATTTGAAAAGATTGTGTGACATTGTTTACCTTGCTTGAGAAAATTGTTTAATGGTTTACTTTGGAAAGGTTATTTTATTATTTATGTGAAAGTGAAAGATTTCTTGATGTACCTAGTCTAAGGATCTTTATTATTTGAGTGCATGTATATATTCCATATTAAGGAATGGGTGTTTATAGTAGCATTAATACTATGTTATAGTTAAGGCTTATATAGCGGATACTTATCTTAGTTAAGTCATAGAAATACTTTGAATTACTTAGATGAAGTGTGATAGTAAACTTAAGAGGTAATAGGTTATTCCTGGGGTTAGATTAATCCATGGTGAAAGGGAATAGCCTATGCATAGAATATGAATGGTCAAATACAAATCGAGCTAGGAAGGTAGGTGAGCATGTGACGTCCATTCCGAATTAGGGGTGAGGAATATTTTGGCCAAATTAGTGTATATTGCCATTGTTTACATTGTCAGTTCACTGTGATCCGAGTTTACATACTAGGTAGTTAATGTCATATGATAGGTTGAAACCATTGTGTGACAGTTCTAGATATGTAGGACACAACACCAACCTCAGGAAAGGTCATTATTATAGGGTTTACCAAGAGTAATCCTCTTTGTTGGAAGGGTAGGGTATCTTACCCAAGTTTGGTAGATGTGTAGGGGATTCAGGTTAGTCCATGGTTAAGTGGAAAAGCGCAGGTGGTACTTCTCTCTATGGCCGATTGTGACCAAGATTTATTAAGAGCACGGACCATTCACATATCTATTACCCGATGCTTCGATGGAGCCTTGTAGCATTTTGTATCCATTACTAACAAGAGGTGTAAAGAAGAAATGTTATCATGTACTATGTGTCTTTGGAAAGATGTAATGCTTTGATATAATGCAATGGAAAGTTTGGAAAGAATTTTATCTCAAATGTGCATGTCATCTTTTATATTTTAAGGAAAAAATTTATTGCTCTTGTTGGATAAATGCTTAAACCTTTGCTTGAGGTTAAAACATAGGAAGGTTATTGTGTAGAACAATGGGCATGTTACCGATAAATTATAAAAAAGAAGTTAATATTAATAAATATAAAGTTAATATAGCAATATATAATATTAATAAAAGAATTAATATATAATATTATAATATGATAATAATAATATAATATGATAATAAAATTATAAAAAAATAATATTAATAAATAATAAATATTGTTTACTGCTCTATCTGATAAAATAAATACATGAATTGATAATAGAGATGACAATGCATACCCGGTGCATCAGTAAAAAATATCTTTATTCGCACATGAAATTATTACAAAAGAAGACCAAAGATGGTCAGCCAAGTATCAGAGTCAATCTAACTAGATCATAGGCCCCTTTCCTTGACGATACACAATCTATTTAAAGAACTCAATGGTTGCCAAGAGAAACGACAACCATCATCCAACCGACGCTTATAACTACCTAAAGGTGACAACAACTAATACAAAAAATTAATAGATAGTAAGATAACCAATATTATTGAAACACAATAATGGACATTGTACACTGACTACAAATATTAATATATATTATTAATTTTAAAAATTAATTAACATGGATAATTATTAATCATAATATTAATAAATTATTTAATTTATTTACATAATTTTTTTATCCATTCTGATGGGAATGCCCTCTCACTCACTCAACCTGAGAGGAGAGATTGATCTCAATAAATTCGGATTTGAATACCAAGGACACACTAACAAATATAAAACTTGGAAGCAAAACATATTTAAAACTGATTATAAATTCCACTTTCAAGCCCAGAAAGGCACAGAAAACCAAAATATGGAATAGAACAAGAATTTTATTGCGAGACTAGATTGGATATAATTTTTATTTAATAGGGTTTAATACTCAATGAAGAACAAGGGAAATAAATAAAAATCATCCCAAAACAGTAAGCGTTGAATCTAGAAGTAGAAATGCTAGTGCACAAAATATAGGTAAAGGCGATTTACAGAGGAAAAGGTAGGTTCATTGCGTTAGAAAAAAAAACATTGAAATTCATCACAAATCCACCTAGGACCATCCCACATGAACCCACAGGAAGATTCTCGAACCCAGTTCACACCCCTTGCCGAATCAAATCTGGATCCAGATCCGGGCCAAATTGAACCCGAACCAGCCAGTCTAGGGGGTCAAACCAGTAACTTAGAAAAAAATAAACAAGATCCAATATATAAACAGAAAAGCATATCACGATAAAAATCTCAAAAATGATTGACAGCAATCAGGTCTGTAGTCTTAAAAATTCTGCACTCACCGTAGCAACAGCTGCAGTGTAGTTTGAAGGAATAATCATCTTCAACAAAAATGGCCACAGGATTACCTGCATGCAAAAAGAAAAGAAAATAATAAAGTATGGTATAGTTGTCTTCCCTAAACAGTTGATGATAGCATCCTCATGCTAAATCAACATAATCCAGCAAGTAAAAGAGGATATCTTTTGAATCCACAACAAATAATGGAAAATTAAATATCTCTCCACTTATCCCACAAAATTATATTCATGTTAATGCCACTGCTTAATGGGGAAACAAGATGGCAAATACAGAGTGTATAATAAGATGTGCATGGTATACCTCCATCTCAGGAATAGTTATCGTAAGTAAAAGCAATCCCTTCTCAGAAACAGTCCTTAATTCAGCTGGAGATACAGCTCCCATTCTCAACTGTCAGAAATGAATTAATATAAAATTATGAAAAATGTCTTCCTATGTAAAACTAGGTGAAGAGAACTTGAAAGCACAGCCAGTGAGTTAGAAAATAATCCTACCTGCCAACTGCATGTCAGCAAGTATAGTGTAAAAGGCAGATTAAAATTGATAATAGCCAAATATTGAATCATAAGTTGTACTACTAAAACCAATCTCTACTTATTTTACAGACAGGAAATATAAGCACAAACATAGAATCAAACCTCAGTTTTTGTAGCATGAAAGATATGAAGACCAATTGCTGACTCAAATGCCTCATGCTGGTTTTTGTACTGTGTAACTTCTTCTTCAGCAATGGCACACTGTAGCACAAGGAATTCCACAAACAACTCCCCACAAGTACCTTCCACATAGCAGTGAGAGGCCATCACCACAATTAACTGTGTTATCAAAAACATATCTAAAATCAAATGACTGTTTTACAAAGAGCCTTAAACCATATGGAGATAAATAACTATTGCCTCTATGCATGTTTCATTTTCGTTCATAGAACAATAGTCAACTAATACAACAGGAGATAAGAACAACAAGAGGAATTTCCAAAGAAAGAAACAAAAGTGGGAAAATCAGGAAGAAAATAGGGAATTTTACAGGGCTTGAGAACATTGGATTCCAATTAATCATATGAAACCTTCGGAGAGAAGATTAGATCACAATCACCATAAAACTACTGTTACAATCCTCAAGAAGCATCATCTAATATTTTTTTATCTGGACCCTAGAATATCTTAGTTCATAAATCACAGCTCCAACAAACATTAACATGTCCATATTATCCATAATGAAATTATATCTTAATGTCCCCATTTTGTAGCCCATGTATACTTCATTTGGTTTAGCTATTATTCCGGAATCAGTAAATGAAATGAGAGAAAATTAGGGTTTCCTCTCTTTTAGAATCTTTCTTTCGGTTAATTTCTGAGGGTTGTTGTGTTATGGTTTCTACTATTTATGTAATTCACTATTTTGCAAGTCTCTTTTATAGGTATCATCGCCGTGATTCAATCCTTTGCAGTTCAATGTTCAGTTTGGCTTTCTATTGTTTTGATGTGAACTTACTATTTATAGCAGTTGGCTATTTTTAGTAAGTCTAATTTTGGTAGTAGCATCATCAGCAATTCAGCTCAAGTCATTTTTCTATCCTTCAGTTTCAGTTTGGCTTTGGTTATCTCCATGGATTAAGTTTTATACTTAGTCATTTTTATGTTTCTCAGTTGTACCCCCACGCCTAGGAATGATCACTTCATGTTGTTTTTAAAAGAAGAGGTCATTAAAGGGGTCTTAATGGGTGCATTTAATAGATTATTATTAGCTATTATTCACAAAGTGAAGTTGGATACCTAAAAGAGGTTAGTTAATATTTTGACTATTTCAAAAGTGAAATCTTTAAGAGTGGCATCCCCTTTTGGAAGTTGAAGTGATTCCTTCTTGGGGCCTGAAGAGTCTCTTGTTGCTTCATTTGCCAATTGAAGCTTATATAATACTACTGTTGTAGAGCTGAAGTCATCTGGGGAAAAATGTCGCGTTGTCTGGTTTGAAATCGGGGAATCGACTAAAGGGTTGTCTTATGAAAATCTACTCCTCTTTCAGGCCTGGAAACTATGGTTCTGCAGGTGGTGGGTGCTCGAGAAGTGCCTTATTGAGCATTATTGTAGGTTTGGTGAGATATTTCAGGTACCCATATTTGGTTTATCATGGTAGAAAGTATTTTTTGTTGACAGCTTTTTGAGCAAATTAAATATCATTCTGGGTATGTTTGCAAAGTGGTTCTAGCCCCAAGGCGACCCCTTCCACAAGAGATTGGAATTTATTTCCAAGTCTTTGATTTTTTATTGCTAAATCGCCCTTTTCAAGAGTCGTACCATCTGTAGAGAATTGAGAATTGTGCCATAAATTAATGGATGACTTTTGAGGCTGTTTCTTCATCTTGTCATGGGCGCCTATCCTCCAGAGGTTCATTGCACTTCGTTTCATGCCATTCGGAGGTATTTTGGTGAAGTTATGAGCATTTAATTAATTCTTATAGTTGCTGGTTATTCATTTCCAGAATTGCAGATTTATATCAGACTTGTTTCAGTTTGAATTTCCAGTCCTTTCTTCATCAATAATTGCTACTAATAATCATGGAATCATTCAGAATCTTGGTGCTTTGAAAACATTGTAATATTGATGTAATTTGCAGCTCTCTTTCTATATTGTAGAAATTTGTAAGTGATGAAATGCTACATTTCGATCCTTTATTCTTACCAGGTATTTTGTTTCTCATTAAGGAAGGTACCCTGGATGATGGTTTTCTGCTTGATTAATGGATAAAGAACATTCTAGAAACTTATCTATTCTATTTGCAGCTGTTCTTATTCTTTGTAAGCTAGTTAGTAGTACTAACAGCTCTTCCTTTACTTGCTGCAATTTTATATCTGTTTTACACTCCCACAATTGAGTGGTTGAGTTTTAGAATAAACATATATCTTGTTTGTAATTTCCCCCCACGTTATAAGTGGTTGTGTGGACAGTATTCCCCCCACGTTAATAAGTGGAAGAGTGGATTTAAAGGTTGGCTTGCCGCCTAATAATTGTTGTAAACTCACCCGCTGAATAAGTGGAGTATTCCCACTGCTTGTGGATGCACCTGGGAATTATGCCTATTTCTGTTTTATACCCTAATAATGATCCTCGACCTTCTATCACCTCGCCCACATTAGGATCTTAGTAGACATTGCGTTTAGAGTTATCTTCTTCTTTGGTTTTACATTTTGGAGCTAAGCTAATGGAATTATTTGGTTGCCGATTTGAATATTAATTTTTGGGAAAAAATTGTCAGAATCTTCATTATATCTTAATTATAAGAACCATTTACGATACTTGGTTTTGAATTTCAGACCACATATCCATAGATGTAGAAAGGATAGGAAGCATCCTAAAGGAGCAGAATCGCATTACCGTTGCCTACTACACTTATGATTAATACTACAGAGAAGTTGGATGTTAGGACAGATACTTAATGGAGAACCTTGCTTACTCCTTGGAATGTCCAGCTGGACTCCAACCCTAGCAATTCTGTGATGGACATTATTAAGTCTTGCATAAGAGATTTTGAAATACCTGCCATTGGACAATGATGCTGTTCACTCTTTTAGCCCAAGCCATGTGACATCATTATTTTTCATCCTTGATCACACATTTTAAACATCCTGCCTTCATTGAGAGATCCTTCGCTCAGTTAACTGTATTTAAATGTGATTCAAGGATTTTAACCATTTCTGGTTTACCCTCTGTTGCTTTATTACTTTGCTTTTTCATTGGTGCACTTTTAATTTAGTTATTTTTGTAGCCCAAGTTCTTCTTAGCCTAAACCTTATGCATTGTAACCAGTTATACTTTCGGGTCATATTGACCAACTTTGGTCATTTGTGAACATTAATATAATTTCTTTCTTTCTTTCAACAATCCAGATCTAGGAGGCTTAAAAAAACTGGTAAAATGGTGAGTTAGAATCAACTCGAGTAATATGGACAGCTTGGAGGGAGACTCCCCAAGTTCCTGTTAAATTTACTCTATAATCCCCCTTCCACTTAATGTGAGAAAATTTAACCTTGGCCAAAGAGTCAAAGATCCAAATGTTCTTTTAGTTACAGCATTTAGTTGTCAAGCTTTAGTCCTTTTTTTCTGCATCGCATTGATTAAGATAATAGTGTCCTCTTCAGCCCACAAGTCTCACTAGTCACTGTATCCATCTTTTGCTAAACCCTTTTATGAGGGCAAACACTTATGTTTGATTTTGCATCAGAACCATTGTGTGTCGCATAGATTCATATCAGCTGCCTCGAATGATATCTGAAACACATCTTTGTCCAACCAATTGTGTGTTACATTCTGACACTTCATCAAAGTTCGTTTTGATGGTCCCAAATGATGGTGTATGTCATCTGACTTTGGGTACTTAAGTCCCACATCTCCATCTCCACTTATTCCATTATTCGGGAAAAGCATCTATGATTAAGTTTTAACTTATTACAGATAATTTGATTAGATGGCATATAAAAGAAATGATATAAAGCTTCAAACATGATGAACAAGTGATAGTATGAGACTCAACTGGTTTATATGCCACTTGAGATGGACAATTGTTACAGATGCTGCTAATTCGATATTTTTTGTTAAGGGTAACTGAGAATTTCACCAGGCCCAGACCAGTTTTAGGGATGAACATGCCCCAGTCAACAACACATTACAACAAATTCAGGTCTGCCAAGTTGTGGGTTACCTTATTACAATGTGAGGACTTCGACTCGAGTCACTCTCTTTATAAATGCACTACTTTACCATTACACTGCAACCCCTTGGACAAATATTTAATTATCATAAAAGTAATGTCCAAAGTCTTTATGAAAAGATAAGGTAATATCATAAAGTTTTGTCAAATTTTGTAATTTTGCATTAATAATAACTCTGATTTTAGTCAAGAATTTGCAAAAAAAAATTGTTTAATTTAGTTGCCTTTCTACTAAAGTATAAGAAAATTTAAGCATTTGAATGCTTTTACTAGATATTCTCCAACTTTTCTTCTATATATAATAATTAAATCATCAATCATAATTTTTGTGACATCAATAAGGAGATTCTATTTTGACATATGTATCATGGAAACATGGTTCCCAACAGAGCATGTGAATAAAGAACAAAGATGATGAAGGAACAGAGCCTCAATATCTAACATGATTAAATTCAAAAAATATAAAACAAACATTGTTTGTCATGGAAAATTTCCAGTGGATCTGCATTGTTAGTCTATACCTATCATGAATGTAGCACTAAACAGATTAGCAAATGGATTTCATAACTAAGAATACTACCTCTGCAAGAGACTTCCGAACACTCAGGTCCTGCTCATTTAACAATAATTTTACACTGTCAATGAGAACTAGTCTCCTCTCATACCAAGCTTCAGACAACCTCCATGGATACAAACAATAGCGATTAAAGCAAGATTCATCAAAACAAACTCATTAAAGAACATAAGCAGCTTAGAATCCACTTGTCTAACAAAGCATGGTACAAAGAAGTCAAACCTAGGTAGTAGATGCTTCAGAACACAAAGTGCCCCAAGCTTAAAAGGATCTTCTTTAGAATTTATTTTCTGTGGCAGAAAAAACAAACTAAATAAGTTTCAAAAAGACTTGAATTGAATCATTTCTTTTTAATGGAAAAGGGATGTTCTTGTGCAGAAGTACATATCTGATATTAGATAACTGCTTACATCCATGTCAATTACTATAACAATTAACTAAAATTTCAAAACATAATGCCTCAAATTACTCAATATGCTTACGCACACTCATAAGGAAATTGAAAATATCATCATGGTACAGCATCCCAATAGTAAGAAAGCAGCGTAGCATCTCGTTGTAATTCTGCAAACAAACATTTAGCCCATTCAATAATCAAACTAATTAGAAATAGCAATTACATCTATGCCCAGTGAAAAAATTTAGGAAGTCCATGATAACAACCAATACATGCTGGTGAATTGAGAAAAGAATTGAGAAACCCTTTAAAAGTGGAAATCTTAAAAGTTTGACTCCATAACAATAACTAGTGTCAGCCTCAATTTGTATTAATATCATATTGTATATAAAGTTTACCAATAATAAAGCCAGGTCTGATTATTATGTAAGAAAACAGCATAGCATCTCTTTGTAATTCTGCGATATAAAATCCCATTTATGGTTGAATACGTAAAAACCAGTGTAATAAGGATTTGAGCTAGCAGGCTCCAAATGGAGAGTGAAGATGAATGGAGCCTTTAAAGAGAATTGTAATAATCACCCTTGATTTTTTTTGAAAACTTGTTAGCTCAACAAAATGGAAATTGCTCAACAATTTTCCTTTCCACTTTCTGATCACCAAGTTCCCAATGTGGGTGAGGTGAGAGCATACAGTGTACATGATTACAATAATACTTGAAATGAAGCAATTGAAAGTAATCCACTTATCCAGTGGATTTATCTTAGCACTTCCACTTTTCAATGGGAAAGCATCAAACAATATTGGAAAGGTAAAGCCAACTCTTTCACTTTTTAGTAGCGAGCGAAACAAGAAAGAGCAACTCTCCCACTTTTCCAACTCTCCCACTTTTCAACGATGAGTGAATACAATAAGATAGAGCAACTCTTCCGCTTTTCATCAGTGAGTGAGAACCAATAAGTCACTTATTCAATGGAGTAAGTAACAAAAACTATCAAGAGCAATTCACTGGTGGTACTATCATTCAATGTTACAATGTTAGCTCATTTGAAAACTTCTAAATTCAAGATATGCATCTAATGTTACAAGTATGGTCATGAAATAAATTGATAGAACATCCCCACATGTATCAAAACATCAAAGAACTAACCACCCATCATGGAATTAACAAATATACCTCAAGGATTGGCAAATAGATGGTTGGTGCAGGTCTAAAAGAGTTATAAAACCCTAATGTTACAGTTTGGACAAGATATAAACTCAAAACTTCACCAAATCACTCCTGCCCGCACCCAAAATGAATGCAAGTTATAACCATGTTTCCAAATAGCTCTAAATCTCTTATCACATCATCAAAATATTCATACTGAAAAATCAAAACTAAAACTTCAAAGCAGCTCCAATGGTTACTCCTAGCTAGAATCACAGCACAATCTAGCAAGAGAATATCTTGTAATTCCAAAAGTAGAAATCTATGAGGAGTTTCATCCTCAAAGATTGAAGAGAACCAAAGTCATTTCCGCAACATAACATTATCATTCTTCAACATATCCAAATGAGCCCCCAACACCCCCTTATATAGCTTTTTTCGTTGCTTTACGAAAAAATACTTTTTGTTTTTTCGCTTCTTTTTCAAAAAAGTATTTTAATTTTTTTGTTTTTCGTTGTTTTTTTGAAAAAGCATTTTTTTATTTTTCCAAAAAAGCACTTTTGCTTTAAATTAAATAATTCATTATGTGCAACATTTAGTCACCTTTCCAATGAGCTATTACACAAAGTTGTCATTTCATTATTTCTCAACATTAGACAACATTTGTGAAATATTAATTAAATAACTTAATAACTCACCCAAGTTGTGGAAAGTGTTGAAACACATCGGAATCCAAATTTGACCAAGTCGATATGATATTGAGGAAATAGGTGAATAATAGAAGCCAATTGTGTTACTTATTATAAATAGACGTGCTCTCCAAGAAGTTTGGAGAACACCCCAAAAGTTAAAAAACACTTCAGAGAGTGTCATTCAAATAAATATCGCCAATAGAGCTCATTGCCAACAAAAGAAACCTTGTGACTCTGAAACTACGTCCTCCAAGATCTTTGGAGTCCCTTTTCCTTACCAATTAGCCCACGGGAACTTAGGAAATAGGCTAATGATCTTTGAATTAATTAGGCCTGAGAAGGGGACATTACAAGAATCCAAGAAAGATAGGTGTGGGTTATACGCTTTGAAATCAAGGAGGCTTTGTCCTAGGTTCTACAATGCTCATGCAGGAGAAAACTAATAACTATGCAAGATGGGTAGCTTTGTTAGGAGGTATTATGGCCACGAATGTGACTAGTTAGAGGGTGATTGAAGTGGTTGAGGATTCAAAAATAATGGTAAATGCAGTATTAAACGGTTATTGTTCTAATTGGAAGCTTAATTCAATTCTAGAGGAGAGCGAGAAATCCTGCTCCTTCAAGATAATTCATTATTCTAGAGTTCAAAATAAAGTGTCGGATTATATGGCAAATCAAAGGGTCTTATTTCAAGAGTTTTCAAAGGTGGAAAGCAAAGACATAAAAAATTGGGATAATGTGAATACTATAGTTGAGAAGGATCAACCTTATGCTTTCTAAGCCCTTTGTGTGTAATTATGGTAAGTTGGGGCTTAGTAAGCAAGTGTAAAGGCTTTAATTGTTTGCGACAATTTGTATGAGGTGGCTCAGGGGAGAGGTATGGAGAGCATTCGATAATTATCCTAGGTCGTGGATTTTTCTTATTTACTTATTTGGGTTGTAGACGTCAAGGCAATGCAACTAGAGCAATGGGTGTAGTGTGGTTAGGTGTAGGTGTTTGGTGGTTGTGCTATCTTGGTGTGTTTGTTAAGATGGTAACTGGTGAATACTCATGGGGCCCACTTTTGTAAGGACTAGTTGTTAGGATTCAGACAGATTGGAGCAATGCAAATTAACAATTATATGCAGATTAAATAACCCAGAAATAACAATGAAGAATAACACAAAAGAGATCAACACAGAAATTTAGCGTGGTTCACCCAATATGGGCTACATCCACAAAAACAAAGCCACCCAATAATTTTATTATCTAGTGCAAAACAGATTACAATCTTGCGAATGCCATTCTGCAACATACATCACAGCCGCTTATAACAAGCCTTTTGGAAGCTTCTAGAATTAGGGTTTTACAAAGTCGGTTAAAAATTAACTACCGACCCCTTGACGTGTTAATGGGAAAACCTTGACATGTTAGCGGGAAAACCTTGACATGTTAAGAAAAAAAAAAAAAATCAGGGGTTGTGCCGACGAACCCCCACTCGGGGCCCAGCCTTGCCCCGAACCCCGACGGGGATACATTACAAGTGTACAAATTTTGCATGATCAATTGCCACATACCAACAATCTCCCATTTGGAAACTGATCAGGCTCCACACCAAACAATCTCCCACTTGGAGACTGATCCTGGACGACACCGCTGCACTTGCAGCTCCCACTGGATTACAAGTATGGCTGGTTTCTTCTATCCACCATTATCAGTTGTGTAGTGAAATATCCCACCCCTTCCTAAGATATTTGCTAATTGAATTTGCTCAATTAATTTTCGTTTTTATGGTTTGACATTTTGTCAATCATTTTGTATGCAACGTAGCTGAATCCTGATTTTAGGCTGTCTAAGTGTTTGATTTGTTGTGTTTCGATTGATTTTCAATACCAAAACATTTTCCCAAAAGATAGTAATGATAACCAACAAATTTGTATAACAAATATTAAACATTCAACCTCAAATCTGGTTCTATTATCACTATGGCAGGTCTAAATACACAGATATCAGGTCTGATACACTTTAGATCTGTTGGCGTTTAAATTCGCACCTCTGAAATGCGTATTTGAAACGGACAGCTATGCACAGTAAAATTGCTCTTCAAATTACGAGGGGAAGCTCCCTCTTGCTGATGGTGTTGAAAGAAAGTAAACTAAAAACTAAGTTGCCTATCTTTTTGATCAGCTAGAGCACAAGGTTTATTAAACACAAATGCTGCAGCTGAGATTTTCTGCTTTAAGAACTTCAACTATGACTAACTTAAGCTAAAGACATTTCTAGCTACTCGAGTAATACGCAGAGCAAGAGAAACTAGAAATGAACAAGGTTGAATCTCTGACAAAGTGCTTCAATAAACTCTTTCCCAACAAACATCTACACACTTCAATGTAAGCTGAAATTAAGATCATAAAAGCATAAGACAAATAACGGAAATTTGAGACGTTATATCAAGGCAAAGGAGGCTCATGATTTTATTTCTCAAACTTTTGGAACAAAATCTACTACTAACATACCTGGAACAAGAAATTGCAGCTAAAGAGGCTTGCAATCTTGTTCTTACACAATAGGAACAGCAATTACAATAACTCCCTGTTGGCTAAAAGAGACTCAACAATTTGCTATCATAAGACAATTGAACAACACTTGAATAACACAAATAGAAGGCTCAATAGGCTCAGCGTTTTGTTATCACTAGCATGGTTAAAGAAAACTAATGAGCAAAGGCTCTTATTTATAGGCAAGCAGAGGAGTAGGGAACCCTAAAATCTCCTTGCTTTCACAATCTAGGGCTTGCTCAACAAGCAAGCTTTATTTCTAAATCTAGAAAGAAGATAACATCTAACACCTAAGAAAGCAGAAAAAGCAGGAAACGCCAACTATTACATTTATCTTCTTTCTCTTCTTCAAAGAATGGATAAGAAATGCTCCAAGAATAGAAAGAAAGCGGAAAGAACGCTTCTAGAAGAAAGTTGCTTTTAAATCTCTATGACATCCGCTAAAAAGCAAGAAACTGTGTCCCAGTTCGGTGCATCTATCCCATCAATAGCAAAGTTGCGCTTTTCTAAGATATCCTCTCCATCTGCAATTGATCTTAGGAAATCTTCGACCTCATTGGCTGCCTTCTCAAACTTTGTTGACATCATCGAAATATGACTCATTCTCCCGCCAACTGGATTGTTGCTATCACAGCTGCGAACAACACTCTGAAATTAAGCTTGCACTTCACCAAGCCCGACGTAGGAACCATCTTCAAGACTGTATCGAGAAGGAATCTCTATGACAAACTCACTAATGAAAAGAAGAGCTTCGATCACCCTTTGTCTGTAGGCAATAAACTCCTCAGATATCCTCTCGTAAGTTTTAACCTTGAAGACATGACGCTCTCTCTAAGCAAGGATCTGCCTCTTGTGTTCTTTTGAAACTGCTGAACCATAGGCTGTATCTAAATCAGCAATGATGGTTTCATGCCTTGGTTTTACGTCAACCACTGATTGTTCAAACCCTTGGATACCTTGACGTAGCTCATGAGCGTTTTCTCTCAACTGAAACATTCGTGCCAAGATCTCCTTTCCTCTGACAATGAAACTCTCGATCCACTCTTGAGTCTCTTTCCCACAAATGACCGACTGTCTCAACTAATGATGATCAGCTGGTGTCTCTAAAACCTGGGGCAGCAGCTAGGTAGCCTGTGAAGAACCATGGACAAGATTAGAAATATAAAGCGTGAGCTGCTGTATTTCAGCCTTGAGGGCTGCCTTGCCTTCTTCGTCCTTGAGCACTCTTTCCTGAAGGTTTTCAGACACAGCTCTGAACAAACTGACATCCGTATGTCTAGTATTTCTACCAAGATTAGCCTTGACTATCACGGAGTCATCCATATTCACCTCATCCCTGTTCTTATCTATGGGAGGTATGGCAGTCTCTATAACCATCTCACCATCAGGATTCCTATCAAAGTGAACTTGCTTCTTTGCTTTCTTCTTAGGAGGTTCTTGATAGATGTTTTCAAGATCATCAAAATTTACCTGATATGAAGGTCTTCTTCTCACCCTTCCCAAGGAGTTCTCAAGCCAAGACATGGTAGTATCTTTACTAACTTCCTTAGGAGGTACAATTGCAATTTCTTCATCATCTTCAATATCAAGGTCGATGTGAATCGGCGAAGACTCTGTCAAAGGTATAGAAACATGTGTTAAAGGCGGCTCCTCTGCTTCTTTCTGAGGTATGGGCTTGTCAGGAGGAGCTTTTGTTACAATTGTAGGTTGCTCCTGTATGACTATCCCTGAGAAGTCTAACCTTCTTACATTTTTATTTGATCTACTACCTTTAACGCCTTCTTGAGACTGACTTATGCCCTTCCCTTTTGACTGTGCTCAGGAAGAAGAGGGAAGTGTTTGTGGTGGCTCTGCTACTAGAATGGAGTTTTTCCTCTGAAGGATTAGGAAAACCTTGCTATGCTCAAGGATGTAAAGAACTGGACCAAATTTTTTTTATTTTTTCAAATGCAATTACAATCAACACGCACCTGTTAAGGTTAGCTCGAAACCAAAACGATGCGGAAAGTAACCCTAACCAGACTGTACACCAGGATCCCGATGTGGGCAAGGTGTGAGCATTGGTCAGAGGATCTAATGCAGATGCAAACTGGAAGGGAACTCTAACCAAGAATGCGCCTGTGCAGACGAGCATATGGTCGGAGGATCAATGCATGATTAACTGAAGTAACCCTAACCAAGAATGGCGCCAAGTGATGGCGAGCATATGGTCAGAGGATCCCTAAACTTAATAACTGAAAGTAAATAGGCGGCAAGCCAGCCTCTTCCACTTATTCAGTGGGAAGTACATTAGAGAAAAGAGAGATAAAGAAGAGAACTGCTGATAGTACTACTAATCAGCTTACAATATGATAGAATGTTAGTCAAAGCTCAATGATTCAAGTTCCTCAATGCTGCAATGTTAAATAAGACTTCCTCAACATTAAGTAAACCTCTCTAGACTCAGACTCCTCACGAAATTGCTTTTCTATAGGACTGATATGACAGACCAGCAACCTAACAACTCACTCAAATGCTCATATCTTACTCAAATCTCACTCAAATGACATGAAATCAAGTGCAAATTACTCTAATGATGATGGCGCCCAAGATGCATTCCTAAAACCACCCCAAATAACCATTATTTATTTTGCACGAAATCCAAAGCAACTCCGGAATGGTACGGCCCAGCTGCAAGGGCGATTTTGCTTTGTAAAATCAAAGACACTTTAATAAAATCTGCAAATGAGCTAGAATGGTCGCCCCTCATAGACAAATTGATAGATTCAATACCCAGAACAATAGCATTTTTATTCCAAGAGCTATGAGCAAATCTTACATTCTTCTGTGATATTCAGCAACTTCAGAAATGAGACAGAAATGCAAACTAGAACTCCAAAATGCAAATACTCAACTGAAAATGCAAAACAAACCTATTACAAACTAACTCTCAACTAGTTGCTATCTTTCAAGCAAGAAGATGAGCCATTGCTAGAAGGTATGCTTTCCTCGAAGCGAGTGCCTGAAGTCAATCCAACAGCATAACAATATGGTAGACAAGAGATCCCAAATGAAGAGCTGAGGCCTGAATATAAAGACATGAAGAGAGCCTTCTAGAAGCTTCAAGAAGGGCGCCCAAACCCTAATTTTGAATTCAACACATTCCCTCCAAAAGTGGCGTCCTTTTTCCTTTTAATAAAATATTTCACTTTTATAAAAAAATCCATCTCTCCTCAAGTAGGCGTTCATTTCACTTAACCCCATAATTTGACTTCAAAATATAATTTATCTCTTAATGAAGTATTGACCCATTAGGTCCCCTTTTTAAAAACAACATAAAGTTGTAATGCTAGGCAAGGGGGTGTTATAATATTAAAATATAATATTATAATGTGAAAATACTTATCTCTCCATGGAAAATGCACCCAAGGCCAAAAACGGAAGTGCCAGCTGAACCGACTGAAGAAGACCAACTGAACTGAACCCAACCTGTCCACTGCCAAAAATAGAATTTACTAAAAATAGTAAATTCATCAAGTTGCTCGAAACGCCAATCTGACCATACCACCGCGAAGCTCTCTGAAAACCCAGAAAGAATCCAGAATCCGATTTCCAAACTTCAAGCAACAACCTCCTCGAAAATAGGAAACCCTAATTTCACCATCCGAGTAGCCTACAGGTCTCCGGAATAGGCCAACGGTCAACTGAAACGATCACATTTGAGAAGAGGACATTACAAAGGACTTGTCTTGTCTTGTCTTCAACTGAGAGGGACTCTTTATCAGCCCAGTTGACTTGAGGAAGGGGCTGATCTTCAATTCGCTTCTGAGCATACATCGGGAGAAGCACATCCTCATCATCATCTGATAACCCTTCTATGTCTTCTGACAAGTAGTCTTTCATCTGGTGAAGAGTGAGCTTGCTGTAACTACGCCTCCGCACCTCAAACTCATCTGTACAATTAGCCCAAAAATCTTCAAGGGTGGATATATGAGGATAGTTTTTCTCAAGTCGGCCAGCGTAGACACCATGAGGATCAAATGATCGTCTCTCACTGTAAGGCTTGAGGCCGAGTTTGTCTAACTCATCTCCCATTGTTTTAGCATCTGTTGTTGTCCTGCATGTATAGATTCCCAATCCCAATGGAAAATTGAGGGCGGGTTTCTTTCTATTCCTTAAAAATGCGTGGACATCGTGTGCTTGCCTTAAGAACTCCATGAAGACAACCTCGTCTGACGGGTACCTTGGTAGCATGAGCGGGGCACCTGAATAGCCATAGACTCTGAGATAGCTGAAAGTAGGAAATTGTATGAAACAATCTGTCCACTCCGCCATCGCTGCCCTGGCAACTGAAGAGATACGGACATGCAATTCATTGTCCAGGTCCCGCACTGTGTACATCAGAAAAGCCTCGTTCACTCTGTTGTAGTGATGCAGTGACTTCGTGAATTTCAACTGGGGATAGTAGTTGTATATATGTTGTACGCTCAATTACCCCTCGGTGTTCAACCCTCTGAATTGACCTTGGTAGGCTACTAGGTAGACTAGGTAAGAAACCATATGGAACTCATGAAACTGGAAGTATTCTGTTATCTACTGATGTAGGCTGTCACTGATCAAGGTGGGCCAATCATAAAACTCGGTCTTCTTCATGATATGAGGAATCACGTAGAACATCCATGGTTGAAACATGGTAGCATATTCTTGTCCAGTGACCTTGTTGAGTAAGGTGATTATGATGGCAATCTCATCTTGAACTCACCTCACCCGACATTTTTAGGCAAAGTATTATGCTTCTCTTTCATCCACCTTTGTGCAATCTTCTTACTATACTTGTCTTTGTGCATTTCCCATATCCTCTCACATTCACCCTTTGAGATACTGACACTTTCAGGCCAAGGGGGAATGGAAAAACATTTCTCAATCATATCAGGCTTCAAACTACAAATCAATCTGCCATCAACTGATTGAATCTCCCTTGTAGTCAGGTTGTAATGCTTGATGCAAGCGATTACGAACTCGAGACTCTGAACTGATATAGGAATAGACGCTGCTGCGAGGAGTCCAGAGTGTCCCAGGTTTTTGATTGAAGTGTTGCCTGCGCTCTCCAAAGCGTGTAGATCAAACACCAGCTTAATGTGATGCAAACCCGTCTCAGCTGTTTTGATGTAATCATGATAGAGAGTTGATTCAGTCTTGAAAACATTGGGAGTGTACTCTATTTCGGAAACCTTGAAGAATGACTGTAAACTCGCCTAGGTTCAGACAAGTTTTGAGCAACTTACTATTTTTAAAATGCTGATTTTTCTTCCTCCAACGGATAAATTTTTTGAAAATTTTCTGAGATATGGGTTTTCCTGACTGTAAACCTTATGCTTGCTGGTCTGAAAAATTTGATGAATAACCAGCAAACTTGAGTTCTTGAATCATGAAAAACTCTTCAAACTTGCTGCTCCAACTTTCTCCTTGGGACGCCACTTGCAAAAATGATAAATTTTGCATTGAAATGATGTATTAAATAGACTTAGGGTTTAAAATAAGCTTGCCTTCTTTTGCTTTCATCCTCAAAACCCTAAAAACCTCTGTTCATTGAACCTGGACGTCCATCTCTCATCTCACAAACTTGGAAATTTTGAAAATCTTGAAAATTCTACTAAGGCATGGGAGGTTGGACGCCCTTCTTGGCTAGGGGCGCCCACTTCAAGCAGTGTTAGTCATTTTTTGATATTTTCAACTTTTCACAACCTTAACCCCCTACTTTGACCTCGATTTCCGGCTTGCAGACTAATCTGATGAGCGAGCTGAATGATTCATCGCGGAGCCTAACCCGTTCTGAGAAGATTGTTCTGGAGGCGTTTTTGGCTAAAAACTTCATTTCGACCTTCGAATTCATGGGAGCCTATTTCCTCCAGAGGCGCCCATTTTGTCCAGAGTAAGCCATTTTTTTACGATTTTCAATTTCTTCATTAACTCCTCTTCCACAGATGATCTTATCGAATCTGGTGATCCGGGCATCAAATGGACTGATGGTTATGCTCGTTGCGAAGCTGAGATATTAAGAGGGGTCTCCTGGGAGAAACTTCATCAAACAGTTGAGTTTGGGCCTTCAAAAGCTTGGGCACCCCTGGCAAGCTGGGGCGCCCAAACTCACCAGAGTTAGAATATTTTCTACTTTCTCATGTTTGCTTTTGAATCTCAATTCTTAGCTCTCATCAAACCCTTTGTTCAGCCTCTCGTATCTGGCGACTGCAAACTCCGATTGACGTGTTGAATATCTCGTTGGAGAGCCTAATCAATTCTGAAGAAATCATGTTAGAGCTACATCTGCAAATTCATCTGTTTAGACCCTTGATAGCTTGGGCGCCTCTTCTCTCCTGCGGCGCCCAAACCCTCCAAACTTAGCCATTTTCTTGATTTCCAATTTCTTCAAGTTCAAACCTCTATTCTCTATGTTCCACTTTGATCTAAATCTGCTGGAGATTGGGCAATCGAATGCTCTGACGAAGACAGGCATTGCGGAGCTGGCTAAATACTGAAAAGAATGAGCATATTGACAAACCCTAACTGTTGAGTTAGGTGCTCCAAAAAGTTGGGCGCCCTTCTTCACCTAGAGCGCCCAAAGTTCCCATACTTAGTCAAATTTTGATGATTTTCATTCTTTTTCATTCTGACTTCCGTTTGGATCCTCCCTGTTCGATTTTGAATCCCAGATGACTGGATGATCCGATGACTGCACCGTTGGATTCGTTGTGAAGCTGGAAGAAGACTGAGCAACTTTGATTGGAAGCTCAAACCCTAATTTCAACTTTTAATGCCCTAAAAAGATGGGCGCCCATTCTCTCCTGGGGCGCCCATGACAAGCAGAGTTAGAAAATTTTCACAATTTTCACCTTCTCCGTTCTTCATGCTTGCTCACCAACTCACCTGTTGAACGCCTGAGTGTTGAATCTAACGCCTGGTAGCTGACTGATCTCCATTGATGACCTCGGAGCTCCTAATATGCTTCTGAAAACGCAGAATAGACCCACTAGGACAAAACTGATTATTTTGAGATTCTGACTACACTAGCCTAATATGGAAGTATTTTGAGGCAATCAAAATCAGTTTGAACCCTACTGGACCGACTTTCTATTTTTGGAAAGTTTTGCCAACATCCGTTTCAAAAGAAACCCAGAAAAAAAATAGCAGTTTTCCTAAAAAGTAGGGATTAAAAACTGAGATCTGGGTTTTGTAGATTAGGTCGCTCTAAGCAGACCCAAATTGTCAAATTTTGGGAATTTCACATTTTAACCCCTCATGCAAGACACGCACACCCAAATTTTGACCTTTTTGACAGGTTTAACAAGACTTTTACTCATTTCTTCAAAATGTATAAGTGTAACAAAAATTTTAATTTTGGGGTACAACAAGATCAGACTGTAAACATCATATGACAGCAGATAAAAGATGTAAAGAGTGGAATGCCAAACAGATCACAACATACCTGTGAGTTATTCCTTCAACAGTGTGACTTCTATGGTCAAACAATGAAGGCTGAAGGGGTATGTACAGACCGAACAATAAACTTCAGACTGCTGTAGATGATCCTGTAGCCAAAACAATGATATTGCTTCTCTGGAAAACTTAGCAGCAAACCCTCACTTATGGACGCCTAGCATTAGATGTTGGTTTCTCCAACATTAAACTGATGCACATTAGATGCCTTGCCTTAGCCATCCTTGATGATGAAGACTAGAGCAGATTGGTTAGGCATTTCATTTCAAAGATTCACACGCCCAGCTTGGAATGAGTATGGCCTGAGCATTATCCACACATGGCTGCCAATAGTGACTGCTAACAGCAATTAAAACCCTTCCTCAACAGATATAAAACTGCTCAGAAGCAACGTTCTTCTTATTATATGTAGTCTACACTCCAAACCCTTGAAACTCCTATAGATAGTTCTTCAACTATGCACAATAAAACTCCATGTGCCAAATGATGAAGATCATTGGCAGCAATAAAGATATTCAATGATATTTATCTCTGAAAATTTCTAATCTGCAAGTAATAATCTTCAAAACCCTTGAACAATCTTTGAAGACGATCACTTTCTGATTTGTATAAACTCCATTGATGCTCAGCTATGACCTCCGTATGAAGCCACCAGCACAATCGAAGAGAGGCTACGTTCTCCAAGATTGAATTTATTGCGAAACCCTAGGTTTCTTCTTCAAAGCCAAAGCTTCTTCAGAATAGACAAGTGTTGAATGATTTCAAGAATGAATGAAACCCCTTTTCAAAAGTCCTTTATATAATATTCCACACCCTCACAATCAAGCTCTCTCTCTTCCTTTATGAGTTTTCAATCTTATCCTCTGAGTTGTCATCCTTATCCTTTGTGGACATTACATTCCTCCCTTCCTGAAATTGCTTGTACTCAAGCAATTGCAAGCTCAGGTGCTGTAGAATCTGCTCATGCTCCCATGTGGCATCCTCGGCTGGCAAATCTTTCCATCTCACCAAATACTCCTTCACCACCCTATTCCTCAACCTACTCTCTCGAGTATCTATGATCTCCTCAGGGACTAGGACCAAATGTCCCTACTCATCCAATGGTGAGAGCTCTGAAGAAGAAGTAACCTGCTGACCCAGTGCCTTCTTAAGGCACGAAACATGAAATACGTTATGAATCTTGTTGCTTTATGGCAGCTCCAACTCATATGCTACCTCTCCAACCCGCCTGATAATCCTGTATGGTCCATAGAATCTGGGCTTGAGCTTCTCGACTTCGCTCTTCTTAAGAGAAGACTGTCTATAGGGCTGCAAGTGAAGGTATACCAAATCAACCACCTCAAAATTGCGCTCGACCCTGTGTCTATCAGCATATGTCTTTTGCTGATTTTGTGCCACCTGTAGGTTATCCTTGAGTGCCCTCAAGATATCCTGGCTCTCCTAAATCCAATCCTTGGCTTTGCGAGCCCTGCTCTCACCAAAAGCCATCTCCATGAATGAGGGTGTGTCGTAACCATACAAAGCTTTGAAAGGACTCATCCCAATGGACATATGGTAAGTGGTATTATAACAATACTCCCGCAAGTGCAACCACTTAATCCATGCCCGCTACTACCCTGCAATGTAGTTGCGCATGTACCCTCGCCCATTTGTTCACAATCTCTGTTTGTCCATCCGTTTGAGGGTGATAACTCGTGCTCAGGGTCAACTCAGTACCTGCCAACCTAAACAGCTCCTGCCAGAATGCACTCATGAATCTACTATCCCTGTCATTGACTATGTATTGGGGTAACTCGTGCAATTTGAAAATCTCCCTGAAAAATAACTCAGCCACCTGTGGAGCCTTGTACTATGTCGGAATGGCAAGGAAGTGACCATACTTTGTCAATCGATCCACCACAACAAAGATACTATCTCTCCCACGCACCTTAGGTAGACCTGTGATGAAGTCCATAGAAATGCTCTCCCATTTCCGCTCAGGAATAGGTAATGGTTGTAGCAAACCGGCTGGATGTGTATGTTCGGACTTGTTCTACTGACAAGTCACGCACTCCCTAACATGTCTCAATACATCACCTTTGAGGCCCTTCTATGTGAACCTCTCTCTGACCTGTCTATAACTTTTGAAATAGCCCTGATGGCCTACTAAGGGAGTGTCATGAGAGGCCTGCAATATCTTCTCCTTCAGCCTAGACTCTGGCACCAAGTAAATCCTATCCTTGTAGTAAATCACATTGTCCACCACTCGGTACCTGTCATCCTGAATCAATCCATCCATCAACTCACAAGCAAACTTGTTCTTAGAGTACTCCACCAACAATAGGGACTTCCAATCTGCGGAAATATCTGAAAGTGAGCACGCTGAAGGTCTCCTGGAAAGGGCGTTCGCCACAACATTCTTCTTCCCCTTCACATACTCTATATCAAAGTCATGCATGTATCCGGCTGACCCATTTCTGTTGTCTCTCATTCAAATCCCTCTACTCCAAGAAGTATCTAAGACTATTGTGATCGGTCCTCACCACAAACTTCCCTCCAACTAAATATTGTCTGAATTTCGCCAAGGCATGCATAATGGCGAGCATCTCCTTATCATGGATGTTGTATAATCTCTCTAGTCCCCTGAACTTACGGCTCTCAAAAGCTATGGGGTGTTTGTTTTGCATCAACACTGCTCCTATGCCCTCACTTGAGGCATCACACTCCAAGACAAACGGCTGTGTGAAATTTGGAAGCGCTAATACTGGGCAACTACTCATCACCTCCTTGAGCTTATCCAAAGCTTGTTGTGCCTCCTCTAACCAACTGAATGCAACTTTCTTTGTTAAATCGGTCAAAGGTGCCCCCAACTATGAAAATCCTCTCACAAAACGCCTATAGTAACTGCACAATCCAAAGAAGCCTCGCAACTCTGTGAGTGTCCTAGGTGGTGGCCAATCAAGTATCGCTTGTATCTTCTCCTGATGGACCTGTACTCCATCTGCACTGATCACATGCCCCAAATATAATATCTCTCTAAGGCCAAATTGGCATTTTGAAGCCTTAGCGTAGAGTGGCTGCTCCTCCATGATACTCAAGACCTCATCAAGATGTCTCAAATGCTCCTCCCAAGTCTGGCTGTAAATGAGCAAGTCATCAAAGAACACCAACAAGGATTTACGCAACTGCTTATTGAATATATGATTCATGCAGGATTGAAATGTGGCAGGTGCGTTTGTCAAACCAAATGGCATGACCAAGAACTCATAGTGCCCATAGTGACAACGGAATGTTGTTTTGTGTATGTCCTGTTCTCTGACTCTTATCTGACGGTACCCTGAACGAAGGTCAATCTTCGAAAAATACACTGCCCCATGAAGTTCATCCAACACCTCATCTATCTTGGGTATGGGGTACCTGTTCTTAATGGTTTTCTTATTAAGATCCCGGTAGTCAATGCACATCCGCATGGTTCCATCCTTCTTCTTCACCAAAACCACAGAAAAAGTGAATGGATTGGAGCTCGGTCTAATGTGTCCCATCTCAAGCAATTCTTTGATTGCTTTCTCAATCTCATCCTTGAATTTCTTAGAATGACGATAGGGGGTAGTGATCCCTAGCTTGGCCCCCTCCTCCAACTCAATGGTAAACTCAAAACCACGATCAGGTGGTCTCCTTGGAGGTATCTCTCCAAAAACCCTGTCATGTTTACCCAATAGCTCCTGAATGTCAACATGACATGGCTGACCTGAATCTGAAGACTCCTTGGTGGTGATCAAACACTCTATTGCCCATGCCACGTCATCATGTCGGAAAATGCTCTCCATGCGTCTAGCAGACACAACTTTGGTTGATCCATTAGCCATGCCTCTAAGCACTACTTGTTGCCCCTCTGTTGTCTTGAACTTAAGTTCCATGGTCTGAAAGTTCTATGAATATTTCCCTAATGAGTGTAACCATGGAACTCCAAGTATAGCTTGAGTGTCACCCAAATCCACCCCATAGAAGTCATCAGTGGCTGTGTAATTACCCAAGGTAATAGGCAACTGTACGACCCTCCGAGTGCATCTCAATTTATAACCATCTGCCACCATCACATTAAATCCTTCAAAGTCCTTTGCGGGTAGCATATGCTTCTCAACTAGGGCTGCATCAATAAAGTTGTGGGTTGCCCCACTATCAATCAACACTGCTATGCGATGTCCCTATAAAACTCCTCTTAACTCTAAAAAAGTTGAATCTAAGAGTGCCTGATAAGGTAGCAATGGTACCACTCTTACCCTCTCCCTGAGGCTGCTCCTCATCTGAACTGTTGTCCTCATTATCCTAAGAAGGCTCGTTATCACTGCTTTCATCCTCAAACACAACCTTAATAAGGTGAGCCTTGCCTTTTCCTAGGCAACGGTGACCTGGCTCCCAACGTTCCTTGCAATGATAACAAATTCCCTTAATTCTACATTCCTTGCGATACTCCTCATCTGGATTACTTTTCTTGTTTCCCTTCTTCTGAAAAGATTTCTTGCCCTTGTTCTTCTGAGAAATGAAAGGTTTAGAAGGGGTTTTGTTGTCAAGTGCGGAGAACTCCATGTCTCTAGCTCTAATGATCGCATCTTGTAGGAAATCGATTTTGAAAGCCTTGATCCAACCACGAAGGGGTTCGGTTAGACCCTCAATGAAGAGCGTAACCAACCACTGCTCCAAAATATCTGTCACCATGACTACCAACCGTTGAAATTCTGAAATATAAGCATCTACTAAGCCACCCTGCTTAAGTTGTGCTAACTCCCTGAAATGAAGTTCAGGGTCCTTCTGATCAAATCTATCTATCAGTTTTTGTGTGAACTCCAAATAGGATGTGATATTAGCATGTCCTAAAGTGACAAGCCCATGGTACCACCTATCATACGCTTCACCATCTAAGTGTAGAGTAGCATACTTAATGGCTTCGGACTCTAGCATAGGATTAAGTTGTAGGTAAGTGTCCAACTTCTAGACCCAAGCTCTAGTTGTGCATTTACCAGACCCATCAAAGGAAGGGATTGCAAGTTTCTCAACCTTTCGTTGCAACTCCTGATTTTGCTGCCCTCTGTTATTGTTTCTTGGCCTATTCCTGTACTTGATGGTGCAAAAATCTCCTAGTGACATCGCTGCATGAAATTCATCCCCTAGAGTTTGGTATTCCCTGAAATATTCTGCGAAACTTTTTTCTTGAGCTTGCTGCCTCTGGGTTGCAGCACCATGTTCCCCCAAGAATTGAGGCATTAAAGGCCTTAGTGTCACCCTGCTAGCTGCCCTAGCATTGCTTTGGGTTGTATCATTATTATCCTATCCACCGTTATGACCATTCTGACCATTATTGCCATTATTTCCATTGTTGTTGTTTCTACCACCAGCAAGTTGTTGTACAAGTTGTGCTATTTGTTGTGCTAATCCGTGTTGACCTCTAGCTAGGTCATTTAAAATATGTTGGGTGTTGCCCTCAAGTATTTCTTCTCTATCCCCCATGAATTCAAATGGTCCCAACCCTCTTCTCAATCTTCTATAATGGATGTCAAGTGGGTTGATATCTGGGATGTCTTCGTTCATAACCCAAATCTACCCACAGGCTGGCAGGACTGCTAGCTCTAATACCACTGTAAAATGCCTTCCCCGGATGTATATAAAATTTAAATATTTTTTTGTTCAGTTTTGCTGTGCTTTGCTTTCCTTATAGTGAAAATTACAACATGTGTTACAAGTGTTCAATATTAAACAAATTACAGTAATGGTGTTGCACGATGTCAGATTATTTGCATTGAATTTCATCTGCTAATACAATCACTAAACTCACCATCACCAAAAGAAATGACATTGTCAAATCACACTTAACCAGATTTCTAAATCAGAATTGCAAAGGCTGAGTTATATTTCTGAGTGTGAAGAAATGGCAGCTCTTGCACAGTAGTACAGATTAGATAACAGATATTTGTTTTCTGCCTGAGTACAACTTAATACTATGATAATTTGCCATGCCTTTACCCTCATATATTCTATAACAATGTGTACAACTTCTTACAAGATGCAGCAGCAATAGAATTGCTGTATCAGTAGATTTGTTGGTGATTTCGGAGTCTATACACAGTTACACATAACTACACTAACCCAGATTTTTGTTAGAGCAGTCACTATTCTCCCCTTTCAAGCACTTTATGATTTTAAACCAGAATACAATCAGAAATAACAAGTTAGAAATGCACCAGACCTGATTTGGAAGATGGCATTAACTGAGTTGTGGCCTTGTTGATGTGCACACTCAGAAACTATGTTAATCTTCAACCTCCTTCTTGGATGTCTTCACCCAGCAGTGCACATACAGATAACACCTTGTATAATGCTCAGTCTGCTCCAGTAGTTAAATAAAACTCCTCACACATAATCGAATCCCATATTAGAAGATGCACCCAGCTGAAAGAGATTCACGTCTCCCATCCAGATCAACAAGAAGTGACCATGCCATAGGGTATTGCTGGATATTTAGGTGACCCTCTTCAGAAAATCGCGTCTGACAAAAACTCCCTCATACAATCATTCCCACGACTCCACAAAAACTCACTTGTCTCAAAATGGCAGCGCCTAGGGCATTCCCATGCTGAAACGGCTTCAAATGAGGGCAATGAGCTCAAAAAATCGAACCATAGAAGAAATATTGCTTCACTGAACAACAGTCACGAAAATCAGAAGTATCATTTGTTTCTCCATTTTCAAAATATCCCCAAGTCAACTCTACACAATGAAGAACTTTTTCTTCACAAAAATCTGCAACGACTCCAGCTAGGGATGGTGTTTCACACCCAAAACTGGACAATAATGGTCTTCAAACCCTGAACCAAGGAGCTCGAGCTTTCCCGTGAGAAAAAAATATGCATGTTCAAAAAGTGTGAATGGCCTCTTCTTTTTTCCTTTTTCTCATTTCTCTCCAAAGAGCCCGACAAAATTAAACTCCCTCCTCTTTTAATTAATCCCAACATCAATAAAGTGACTTTTACAAAGCCATGTATTTAAATATTTCTTAAGTCACTTTATGCACCATTCACAAAATAACTTTATTAAAATGATTTAATTAATCACTCAATTTCACCTTAAAAGATTACCTTGAAACTCAGGTAAAATTTAAGTAATTAAATAAATGATTCCCTCCATTTCAACGTTAGCCTCGGGAACTAAAAGGCTAAGTGACCTCCTGAAGTGCTACCGAGAAGGGGACATTACAGAATTGGTGCTAATGCAGCTAATAAAGTTGATATTGGGGCCCAAGGGCTTGGCGGACATAGGTTACTTTCACTCATTGATTTTGGCTAATTTTAAGCAGAACCTAGGTGTCTTGTGGATGTGCTATGTTGGTGTGTTTAAGATAGTGAGTGGTGAATACTATTGGAACCCGTTTTATTAAGGACTAGTCTCATACCACCTAAAGAGGATTCTTATAGATGATGAATTGGTGCTAATGCAACTAATAAAGGTGAAATTAGGGCCCAAGGGCTTGGTGGACATAGGTTGCTTTCAATCAGGAAACTACCCGAGGCCCTCCATTAGATATCCCCCTCAACACCACATTCCTACCCTCTGATTTGAACTTCAGCTCCATGGTTTGAAAATTTAGTGTGATCTCACCAAGGGAACGTAGCCACTAAATACTCATCACTGCGTTTGTATCCCCAATGCTAACCACATAGAAGTTGTCCTTGACTTCATAATTACCCAACTGAACGCAGAGCTGAGTAATCATCCTGATGCAAGTAATAGTAAACCCATCCACAACCATCACACTGAAGTCATCAAGTCCCTCATCTATCAAATTATGTGTAGCACTTGAATCTATCAAAGCGATCAAACATTGCCCATTAAGAACCCCTCTGATGCGCAAAGACTCATTCTTCTGCAAACTATAAAGTTGGGCAAGCTTCCCCTCTTTTGCCTCTTCTTTTTCAGACTCCTCAGAAGACTCTTCTTCCTCTTTCTCCTCTGAATCAGATTGTTGGTCTGATTTTTCTGATGAAGGCTCCTCTGCTGAATAGTAGTCAATCCTGTTTACTTTGCCCGTAGTTGCACATTTATGTCCTAGGTTCCAAGGCTCTTTTTGTAATGTTCCTTTCCGGG
>VDFB02350432.1:0-15743 GCA_007258455.2 Sequoia sempervirens
GGATTCTACATTATTGCTTTTTGATTTAGAGAATGTTTGATCCAATTGCCTCCTAAAATCATTCAGTTCTCCACCTTAGGCATGGGAACATCCTCATCTTCCTCCTCTTCTCAAAGATTCTTGGATACATCCTCTTCCTCATGAATAATATCCTCATCTACTAGCATATTCTGAATAGGAGAAGTGGGGGGATTATTATTTCCTGGAATTTTTCTCTTTGTTTCCTTTAGAGCATCATCAGTAGGTTCCTCTTCTTTGCTCCTTTCAGGCTCATTCATCATTTCATTAACATTTTCTCTATGAGGAGTCTTTTGTTTGGGAGAACTTCTCCTAACATATACTTGTGGCTTTTCTCCTTAACTCTCTACTTCTACCACCTTAACAGGAGTAGTTCCTTCTTCATTAACTTTTTCCCTCTTAGACTTTGATTTAGCCATCTTCTGGCCTTTTATGACAAGCCTTCTCTTTCTGGAGGGTTTTTCTTCTTTAGTTCCTTCCTCAATAATCTCTTTTGAAGGTTTCCTCACCTTGGAAATAGGTTGCCTCTTAGATTCCTAACCTTTTGATTGGCTCCTTGTCCTTCTCTTGATTGTAAATTGTGTTTCTTATGTGTCTTCCTTTTCATGAGGCTTGATAGTATCATCCTTAGTAGACTCTATTTCTTATTCTGAGTGAGATTTAAGACCTCCCATGAACTCATAGGTGAATTTAGTGCCATTTTCCTCTAAGTCCATAATTTAATGTTTGACCCACAACTTAGAGTACTTTAGCACAAGAGAATTGGGTATATTTAAATCAACTACCTCCTCCTCAAACCAATTGATAGCAGGAAGTGGTTTATCCTTGTATTTCTCATAATCATGGTGTTGTAGAAGGTCCTCTTCATCATCTACTTGTTGAGGGACATTGGCTATCTTGTGAAGCCTGATCAATCTCAAGGACAACCTAGAACATTTTCTTCTTATCACCACAAACTCATCTCAACAGTTAGCCCAATAATCTTCAATATAATCTTTATGCTTGAATTCCTCGCTAGCCATTTTCTATGCAACACCATAGGGATAAAAGTTTCCTCTATCTGAATGTGAGTACAAGTGAAAATTGACCATCTCTTTCTCTGAATGGTGGGTACTTTGTATGGAAGGATGAGATTCCAAGCTTCCAATCCTCAAATGAAAACCACCTCCAAACCCTACTCGATGCATATTTTTCAAAACAACATCAAATGCAACAACTTGCCTAGACACTTCCAACAATATGAGCTTATCAGTTGGGTAACTTGAAAGTCTAAAGGGAACTGTTGGTGAACCATGCACTGTAATATATGAAAACATTGGAAATTGGATGAACCAATAACCATATTTCTTGATTAAATCCATTTCCTTTGCTGAAATCCTAACATGAAGTGCATCTTGAAGCATTCTTGTGATGTACATTAGGAAAGCATCATTAAATCTCCTATAGTTAGAAATATAGAATCATACCTGGGGGTATACATCATAGATTCTATCTTTACCTCAGACTCCTTTGCAACTAAAACCTTTGTATTTATTCTTTCCAACAAGTATATACACCAGATATGAGGTCATGGTGAATTTCTTTATGTCTTACACACTTCTCAACTACATGTCCAGATTGTCACTAATGATACGAGACCAATAGTAGTGAGTGCCCTTGAAAATCTATGAAATGACATAAAAATTCTAGTCTTTAAGCATAAAAGCATCGTCCAACCCCATTACTCTGCCCAAAAGTGTAATCGTATCATTGTATTACTACTAGAAGTCAACTCTATATAGTTTCATAGGAAACTTAGAGTAATGTGACTTAGGTTTTTCAATCCAGGCACCATTCATGATATTCAAAGCCTAATTGCAATCCTTTTCATAGAATTCTTGAGCTTCCTTTATATTTATCTTTACCAACTTATGATGGGAACCAATGTTAAAAGTTCCATCAATGAGTTCTCAATTATGTTTTCCATTATTCTTCCCTAAGGGACCACAATTACCCTCTTATCAGAATCATAATGCTTGGCACATTATATAACCAATTCATAGCATTGCACCGAAGGTGGAAAAATAGCAACTAGAGCCAATCCTATATGAGTGATGACCTGAGCAAGAGGGTTTTGCACTCCACTGAACATACTTTTCTTGAAATCATCATAATCCATGTGACCCATGTTAGTGTCTCCAACCTTGCTCCATGTGGAAATGATCTTAGTCTCCAGCTTTATACCCATAAATTCATACTTCATCTTTTATGTTCTTGTTAGAGGTCCCTCCTTAACTAGCTTTGTTGACTTTTCTTTGGATTCTGCACCCTTATTGGATTCACCCTGTATCTATTCCAATAAAAGATTATAATTATTAAGATGTTCAGAAAAATATCTCAATTGCATCATTAAATAAATAATTACAATGCATCTGCAATTCCAAAATTCACCTATGATCTTTGCCAGGATCATGAAAACCAAGTTGAAATCCATTAAAATACAACTTAAGCAAATCTCAGGTTTATCAACCTCCCATGGATTTTAGAGATGAAAACTCTTCCAGGGAATCTGCCTATTAGGTCTCAAAAAAATAGGTTTTAAACCATAAGAGGGTGCCAATCTCTTAATACTTTTTTGGCCAATGAACGGGGCAAAAATGGCTGATCACCCCCTACTCTTGAGGCTCTACTAGACCTAGGTAGGTGTACCTAAATGATAAGGAATATTTAAGGTTTGATTGTGGTTTCTAAATTGGACAATCTACTCAATATGGCATGTGGGTGTGAAGTAGATGAAAAGCTTACTAACTATTTCCTACTAAAAGTGTTTAAATAAGAGTGAATTGAATTTGTACAAAATGTTCTAAAATTGACCACTACATAATCTATTGGGTGAATGGAGTTAAAGGATAGATGGTGATTATGGAGACATATTTGTATGATAGGTAAACATATGATTCAACTTAAGTCTAACTGTTGGGCACTTTTAAATGTTTGCACCTTGTGCAATCATGAAAGTTTGTTTGGTACAATACTCTTCTTTATAAATCCCAGTGTTACTCCCTCAAATTACTGTGATGCTATGAAAGGATTTTTAATTCTTAGCTTAAGGGAAACCAATCAGACTAATTACCTTAAAAGGATTTTTAATCCCTGAGGGAACCAATTAGAATGAATAAACTAAAAGGATTTTTAATTCTCTCACCAAAACCCAATCAAAACAACCACATAGCAACAACAAATGTGTCTTGGTAAATTTTGTTAATTTAAATAACTTGAAGAAACCACTTTGGAGATAACACAACACATAAGCATGAATATTAACATAGTAGTTGAATACTGAAAATAGATCATCAATTACAAGCAATCTTCTCCATTATATTGCTTCAAATAATAAACATGAATAGTAGAAGTCTTTGATATGAGATGGATGGGTGGAGTATTCTATATAAATGTAACCTACTACTACTAGTGGTGATAACGATATGATTATCAAAACTGGGCCTTGGTTTCCCTTTTTATACAAGAAGCAACAAGCTTTAGGCCCCTTCACAAAAAGATGGTTTTTCGTAACTTTAACTAATTGTAATTTTGTAAACATAAAGAAATTGATTTAAGAGACTGCAACAGATAAAACACCCATTTTGTTATTCATCGTAGAGAACCCGTGACCTCTTAGGATTTGGAAAAGTTCTCCTCTCCATGATGAAGTTCTTGATATTCCTACAAATCTCTCGCAAGACTCATTTCTCCAATACTCAGGGCCCCTTCAATTTTAGTAATGAATAGGTGCATTTTTGACAAGTGCCAAATGTAATCCTCACTAATGTGAGTATCAATATTTGACAAAGAATCCATCATGTTGTACTCCATGTACATTATTCCTTCAAGCTTCTTGTGAGTGTTGTCTAGTACACTCTCTTCATCATTCACCATCTCCAATGATTTTGGTAATATCTAAATCAAATCATCTTTCCAATTGTCCAAATTCTTAATTCTTCCTTCATCATCAAAGAACATGGTAAATGTGATATCTAATAGTTGGTCGAAATCATCAAGCTCAACCTTGATCTTGGCATGAAATTTCTCATGTTGCTTAATTAACTCATTATATTTGTAGAGGATTTGTTCATTGATGACTTCATTTGTGATCAGTTCTTCCTTCTTTTCTTCCACCTTCTCCTATAGTTTCTCATGCTCTTGAAATATTGAGTGCACCTTTTCGAAGAGCTCCCAATATTCATCAGCTTGGTTCATTACTTTCTTGAACCTCTTCTTAATCATCTCAGAGACCATCTCAAACTTAATGGTTTTGATCTTTGTGTCTAGTTCATTGCATTTCTTTTGAGATTTCTAATGGAAAATTTTCCAATATATAACATCTACCATTGGATCCAATACTTTCTTTTCACAGTCTATCCATGGGGAATACAAATCTAATGAAGAGGAGGAGGATAACTTTTCTCTATAATTGACTACTTCTTTCTTTAGTTTTTCATTATCTCTTACCAATTTGTCAACTTGATCCTTATTAAATTTCTCCACATTAATGTTTAACTCTATAGTTTCAATGGGAATAGTATCCCCAACTCTATACACCATGAGATGACCAAATACCCGACTTGGATTGTTGATAATGGCAAGCATCTTGTCTTAAGGGTATAATGCCTATATCAACAATGTGCTTTCATCTGGGTTGTAACCTGACCCTGAATACATTTTATCATTGGCTTCTTCTATTAGGTGCAGTGACTTATCCCCTCTTTTCCTAAAGCTATGATATACTATGGTAGAGCTAATGTCTCATCCAGGTAAGAACAAGACCCCAACTTCTTGAAGTAGCTCTCTTCCTCTTTCATGGGTGATGGATTCTAACTTCTGGTCTACTTCCTTTCTCAGTTCTCCCAAGGTAGTTTCTTCTTGCTCAGGAGTGATATCTTTCATCCTTTTTCTAAGTTATATACCCTTGTGTTCATAAACAAATGATTTCAACTCTAAATTTTTTACAAAGTCACTACCAAAAACAAACTCTTGTCTAGCCCTGACTCTCACCTCATCTAAGAGTTCATTTGATGCTTCAAATTTGATAATGCTTTGTTCATTGAGTGGATCATGTGGTGTAATAACATGTGCCCTTATGCTCAACTAACATTTTCTTCTTCATCCCCTTCTTCACTAACGGCGGTATCAACAGAGAAACTGATTTCTGGAGTGGGTTGTGAGGGTATGTAGCTAAGGGGTTCCATATCCTCAGCTTGCATTCTAGAACAATTTTCCAAATTTGTCTTGAAGACCATAGGTGGCACATCTTTGGTTAGTTCTTCCTCATGCTTGATTAATTGCTCAACCCTCTCTAAAGGATCATGTACATGATCAAGTGCTTTTATTTATGAGGGGTTATTTTCCCTCTTCCAATCTTTAGCTAACATAACATGTTTGTACTTGGCCATCCTTTGTGATGTTACAGTTTCATCACAATTCCTTACTACATCATCCACAGAGAATTGATGTTCATACCTAGACAATGCTTGTGATAGTTTTGCTTTATTTATAAAGTTCTCTGGAACAAAATTCTTTCTTTCATCTCCCAATGGTAAGTTATAATGATCCAATTTCCTATCAATTTCTTCATATCCTTCACTAGAAACAATTGTGAAATCTCTAAAGAATAGAGTACTTGGCATAATTGACTGCTTATTGTACCCCTTAAGGTGCTTGGCATCTGATTTGGCCAATTGTCTTACAATTTCTAAATAGGCCACTCTATTTGGAACTGTCTTTGGTAAGTGGTGTGGGGATCCTTCAAACCCATATGCTCTAATCACAATGTAGTCAGAATATGTATACCAATCCACCCAATTATGATTCACCTTCGAAGCCTCAACTAACATAACCTTGTTGGACTTGGCCATCCTTTGTGATGTTACAGTTTCACCACAATTCCTTACTACATTTTCTATAGAGAATTGATTTTCATACCCAGATAATGCTTGTGACAGCTTTGCTTTATTTATAAAATTCTATGGATCAAAATTATTTCTTTCATCTCCCAATGGTAAGTTATAATGAGCCAATTTCCTATCAATTTATTCATATCCTTCACTAGAAATAATTGTGAAATCTCTAAAGCATAGAGTACTCGACATAATTGACTGCTTATTGTACCCCTTAAGGTGCTTGGCATTTGATTTGGCCAATTGTCTTAAAATTTCTAAATAGGCCACCCTATCTGGAATTGTCTTTGGTAATAGGTGTGGGGCTCCTTTGAACCCATATGCTCTAATCACAGTGCAATCAAAATATGTATACCAATCCCCCCAATTATGGTTCACCTTCTTTATAGGATCTTTCTCCTTAGGTATAAGAAACCTTTTTACTTCAAGAGACAAATTATAATCACATGAATGCCCTAATAGTTTTAGCAAGGGTTTAACAAAATATTCCTCAAAGCATAGATAATGGAATCTCCCATATCTACTGTCCCATATTGATGTCCACATCTAGATTGGTTTCAAGTTTCCATCCTTTTCCATATCTCTTATTCTCAATTCTTCTCCCCAAAACCCTCTAGCTTTCCCTTCATACAAGACTAAGTGCATGAGTAGAGAATAGTGTTTGAAATTGATAGATTCACTATTTTTTTAAATTATTTCCAATACTTGGTTTAAATTATTAGCTAAATAGACAACATAATCAAATGATTGTGCATTTCAGCTCTACACATCTGTTGTTAGGACCATTGGGGCTATTGACATGAGAGCTGAGGCTTCTACTCCCAACACTTAACCTACAATGTGATATGTATATTGAAAATATTTCTCAAATAGATCTTCATGAAAGGGAGGGTGTTCATTATGAGAGAATTGCTTAAGTTGATTTCCCTCCTCTTGGGACTTGTGTAAGGGAAACTTCCATCATTTATATCTAGTATCCATGTGATAGTATTTTGTTATGAGGTTTTTCACTATGAATGGCACATTCAAGCTGCAATCTAAATTGAAGATAGTGGAAATAATTTCTTTGGAAATGATAATAAACTCAAACCCATCATGTAGATGAACTAGACGTCGCTTGGGGTCATATTTGTTAGCTAGTGCCTTAACCAGTTCTACATTGATGAACACATTGGGCACAACAACCTTCCCCAAGCTCATCTTCCATGGATTACAAATAGGCTGGAACCTATACTGCTACTATAGTGATACATGAATATCTCATATTCTCTTTGTGGCATCCATACATCCCCTAAATCTTTGTGTTTATCCCATAACTTGTCCATAGAAGGATTTAAGTGTGCACTCCTCTTAGGTCTCGGTCCTGACCCTAAACATTGGTCTTTCAAATTCTGATTTAAAAGCCTAACTTTTATCTTTTGTTTTTTGGCTTTTGGTGTCCCTGAACTTCCTTCCATTGTTTAAGAAACCCTAAATTTTCTTTATAATTCTTCAATGAAACTTCTTATGCGGGTTTCATATACTTACTTGTGTCACACTCACTTCCTTGACTTTCAATTGTGCAACAATGGGATACCTCAAGCATTTTCACTCCACTCCTACTTTCTATAGCTCCTCCAATTTTTTATGACAAAATAAAATTAGTTTGAGGTATACATTGCTTGGCTCTAGATCAATAATGGTACACTTGCTCTCTTTCGAGTCATTAGGTGATCATTTAATTTTGAATATCTCTATGATATCTCGGGTGTTCACATCAGTGAAAACTAATCATCATCACTGCACTGGTGAGACTATGATTTTACTTCTATCGATACCCACCTTTCCCCTTGATGAAATTTGTGTCTTTAGTTTTCCTTCAGGGCATCGATAGGATGCTAGATAATTTTTCACTGATACGTTTTAGTTCCAGTGATCCCAATCCTTAGTTCATATTTAATAATTGATGATATCATCCTTCCTTTCATGTATCATTGGCTTATTAGGAAGACATTTTTTTATGTCCTGTCGATAGTCCTTATTCATTCTGATACTCCATTTTTTATTGTTTTATCGTTGTGTTGGGGGAACTGGATTTTCTGTCATCCCGATAGCATTTTATTTCCTCAATACTAATAGCTACTACACACTTGTAAAAATTCCCTTGTTATGTCCTTTATTGGCTCATCAGTGAGACACAATGTTATCTCTCCCCAATACACTTTAGTGTATCCAATATTTCTTGCTCGGGCTGTTGGGGAGATAGTAGAGCATGTTCTACTGATATGTAATACTTTCCCTGATGATTCCACCTTAATTATTTCTATCATTCCATTGAGGAGACAATGATATAAGTCCACCTGATAGAAGGTTGTTTTGATGATAATTTTTTTTTCATGGTTTGTCTCCATTGGTTCATCAAGGAGACTATGATAAGAGTTCCTGTAACGCCCGCCGTGCAAACCCCAGAGAACTCAAAAAGGCAATTTTTTTATTTTTTTATTTTTTTATTTTTTTTGTGTTTACAACAATTAAATTAAACTTACAATACATTAACCATGATCACATAACATATTACATCACATTAACTCACTTAGTTCTCTGGGGCACGCGAGGTTACATTGCAACCACAAACGGAAATAAAAGATAATGATAAACCATGTAACCCATTACAATATAATAAACATGAATAAATGTGCTTCCATAAACCAAGAGTAATTATATTAAGGTACCACATAATACAATCATATGAGTCTCATCAAATAATTACATTGAATCCTAACTATTACATCATTGCAATAATGTTACAATACAATCTTTGATATAATAATTACAATGAAATTCCCAACCAATTGGGATGATACAATTTACAATGAATGTTGAATAACAAGGTGAACACTGGCGCAACTCCAACTGCGGAAAAGCTGCAATCAAAGGATGCTGATGGGGAACCCAACGGGTGCGAAGCACGTTCCACCCAACCATGTGAATTAAAGATAATTCACCCCCCGTGCTCAGAGGTGACAATGAAGTGAACTCGACCATGATTGCCAAACCGATTCCATGACAACAAGGTACAACTTAAATACAATTCAGAGAACACAATTAAACCAAGCAATGACAATAACAAGCCACCAAAGAATGCTCATAAACACTAGTACAAGAGTCCAAATCAACAATATGAATACAAGCTAAGGAAACTGATACAACAACCAAGTCCAAAATCCATGTCTAGAGGCAAAGGCAACAAGGCAAAATAGGAAGTCTAGTGGAGAGTTTCATCGCACAGCTCTCATGGGATCTCCTGGCTCTTCCTCCAACTTGAGGCGCCGACACCCATCTATGGATCTCCTGGCTCTTCCTCCTGCATGAGGCGCCGGCACCATAGGGTAGCTCGTGCGGAGTCAATAACCTCTCATGAAGACGAGATCATGACTTTGCCGACCACGGCCTTCTCAATCTATCATTAGACTATGATAGCCCTAATGCATAGATGAGGAATCCAATTTCTTTTATCTTGAGTGGTTTACTACCCATCCCCCTAATTCTAATTTTTAAGTTATCACTTATTTAGCTACTCTTCGTGGGTTCTCCTGTGCACTTCCTCTTAACCGAGGCGCCGGCCCCCACAAAGAGCCACTCTCCCTAAGACTCTTAACAGAAAAAATTGAAACAAGACAAGGGTTGAACCTTAATAAATAAGCATGATACTAAAATCAGGACAAGCGAGGCAATAACCTTCTCGCAACAACTCAGAACCATAAAGTCTTACAACCGTTCAACCCTTCCAAACATGGACCATAAGATTTCAACTCCAAAAATAAAATTCAAAACGAGATTAACATCCAAGATTAAACCAGCCTCTGGAACAAAGGTTTCAAGCCTACAACCGGGTTCCCACATCGACAATAGAACCAACACAAAATAAAGGGAAACTACGCATAATTCAATGAATTTTAAAGAAGAACACGATACATCTTTATTCAAGCAAATAAGACAAGAACATTACAATTTTCTCATGTTCAATTACTAAATTTTTAGCAAGCAACAAACAATTAATGTATGCGATTACTACACTAACTTTATTATCATAACTTTATTAACATTCTATTTCTAAAACAAGAATATTTCTATTAGGGGAAACTATTTGTTTAATTAATTTATTTATTTATTTCTATCTCTTCTTTTCTTTTAGAATTATTCCCCTATATATTTAAAATAATACATTAAAATTTATTTTCTATTTAAATATATAAAATATCTATCTATATAAAATTAAAATACACACAGCTTTATATATATACATATATATATATAACTATATATATATATATATATATATATATATATATATATATATATATATATATATATATATATATTTCATAAAACAAAATTTAAAAAAACCGAATCATAATTCACTTAATCGAAATAAGTAAATTATTGAAAATTTAAATTTGAAAGCACAGTGAAAAGCACTTACGGTCCTTGGGCCCTTACTATATCCAGAAGACACAAAATGTGGCCGGTCCTTAGATCTTGTGCGGGCACAAGAGGCGGTTGTCTGCAGCGCCTGGCCTTGGTACGTGTGCTGGTAACCCAACTAAATTTTGATAGGGAGAAGGGGCGGCAGTCCATCCCCCAAGCCCACCCAAATTTTATTTATTTTTTTTTATATTTTTATTTGTATATAAATTTTTATACATATATTTCTTTTATATGAAATATTTTCTAAATTACATTTCTTATATATATATTTTTTATTAAAATATGAAGTCCATCCTTGCAGGTACGGACGCCGACACAGTTCGGCCTAAAGCAAAAATTTAAAAAGGTAAAAATTGCAGTGCAGGGAGAGATGTTTCAAAATACAATTTCAATCAATCTTTATATGTATTTTATATTCTATATTTATTTATATATTTATTTATTTGTAAGCCCCATAATAAACAGGGGAAAGAATGAATTAAAAATTTGCAGAACAGAGATGAAATATATATATATATATTTTTTTTCAATAGATAAACAGGGTAAACAGATTTTTTCTTTCACAACAGCAGATTTTTCCATTTATCTCAAACAACAATTTATTATATATATTTTTTTTTAAATCATTTGGAAACCCAGAAAATTTATTTGAGAACATATTTTTTTTCTAATTTGTTGAAAACCTGGATTCTTCCCCAAATTGATTGAGACTCAGATTTTCCTCAAACCATTGATAAACTGGATTTTCCCCAAGTTATTTAATACCCTGATTTTTGAAATAAAAACAGATCTTTTCCTAAATCAATTCGAAACCTAGATTTTTGTAGAGAAACAGATTTTTTTCCAAATCAATTTGAAACCTAGATTTTTGTAGAGAAACAGATTTTTTTCCAAATCAATTTGAAACCTAGATTTTTGTACAGAAACAGATTTTTTTCCAAATCAATTTGAAACCTAGATTTTTGTAGAAAGACAGATTTTGTTTTCTAATTCTTTTGCTGATCCAGATTTTGTAAATAAACCAATTTTTCTTATAATTTAATTGAGATTTTAACAAGAAAAGAAGGGAAGAAATTTTAGAACCTGGACTCTTGTTGCTTGTAGTGTGATGAGAGCTTGCTCCACTTAGCCCTACGAACAGCTTTTTTTCCCTTCCTCCTTTCCTCTGCTTTTGACAGATTCTCCACACCCCAAAAAGCCCTACCAGCACAAACTCCTTCCTTTTTTTTTAAATTAAAAATTCTACAAATATTGAAATCCCATTTTTCCAGCAAAAGAATTCCCTTCTTCAATTTTGAAAACCCACTATATTAATCTTCCTACATGCACCCAACCACCATTTTCTAAAAACAGGATTCCAATTTCTCCATTTGTCCAAATTATTCATATTCTTATTATTATTATTTTAAAACCCCTATTTTGGCAGCCTTGCATGCACAAGAAATTTAAATTTATTTATTTATTTTATTCTTAATTTTCCACCTGGAAAATTTATTTACATTTGACAATCACCATTTGATATTTAATAAATCACATGGCTTTTCACCAACTAACATTTAAATATTTTAACTACAAATTAATCAAATTTTAATCAACAATTTTTAAATTGAAACATCACAACGCATGAACTACCAACAGTAACATAACACAACTACAACCACAAAACATGACAACTACTGAACATACAATACCATGCAACCAGTTGGTCTGACATCATGGGACGAGCAAACTTCATTGACACCTCTGTATCAACTTTGTACCGTTGGGTTATTTGTGCTCGCCCTGTCCTGCCGAAGCAGGTGGAATCGAGACTATGTACCTGCAATTCCTGCATACAAATGAAGTTGCGTACATGTGCATATATATATAAATCAAAGCATTGTGTTGTGAGAAGGAATCGCAGCGTAACAGAGCACTTGCAATGAGTGATGCTACACTGTCCTTCATCACGTCTATCCTAACAATTATAATATGATTGATTAAAATAACATTTCTAATACTAACAATTCATCTCATGGCATAATCTATCAAATCATCACATCATAACATAAATATGAAAATCAACTAAAATCTCCAACCACAATATCATATGAAGTAATCATTTCCACAAAAGAGTAACAGCATCATCAAATGTCTCACTAACCAATCACACAAAACAGTATCACCATAGTATCAATGTATCAAAGTATCAAATCAAAGCATAAAACTAATGAGTCCAACTAGCAACTAGGAGGGTTATTACATCCTCCCCCCCTTAAATTCGGCTTACTCCTGTAAGCCAGAAAACAAGTAAGGGTAGGATTCTCTGATACGTGAAGCATCCTCCCATGTCGCTGAAGTCTCATCATTGGGGTCCCACTGGACCCTCACCTGCTCAATATCCCTGCCTCTGAGAACGAGTCTCCTGTGCTGCACCACGGCCACGGGCTCTAGAGCTAGCTGCCCGTCCTCGACCTGTAGAGCATTCCAATCAAGTACATGAGTAACATCAGGAAAATAAGGCCTAAGAACAGAAACATGAAACGCGCCATTGAATCCATGACAGGCTGGGTGGCAAGGCGGTGATAGGCAAGCGGGGATATCAGCTCTAACCTCGAGCGGACCCACAAAATAGAATTTAAGCAGAACCCTTTCCATAGCGAATGAGGCTCTTAAGGCGGAACTTCTGAAGAAACGCTTTCGTCACCCTCCGCAGGCTTGCCCCGATGACTCTATGTGCATCGGCAAACTTTTACCTATCACGGCGCACAAGATATACCGGATGCGGGCTACTGCTTGCTCCATATCACCGAAGCATCTTCGAGGTCCAGAAGAACCTATCCTCAATGTCGATCCCATCTCAAAGTGCGACAGAATGCTAAAGCGGAGAGGCCATACCGAAATGAACTATGATAACCGACCATTGTTATGCGGCAAACTCAACCGTCTGAATAATCTTCCCAAGCGAGATTGTTGGTCCATGACATACATGCGAAGCATATCCTCAAGTACCTGATTAACTCTCTCAGTCTGACCATCTGTCTCAGGATGGTAGGCAGAACTAAAATTCAACTTAGTCCCTAAGGACCGCTGCAAAGATGTCCATAAAGCAGATGTGAATACCGGATCTCTATCAGAAATAATCCTGCGCGGTATCCCATGCAATCGAACAATGTCTTCCATGAACACCCTAGCCACCACTGAAGCAGTGTAGGAAGATCAGATGGGAGAGAAATGGGCTACCTTGGTCAACCTATCAACAGTGACCATGATAGCATCGTGTCGTCTGGAAGACATAGGCAACCCGACAATGAAATCCATAGAAATAATATCCCACTTCCACTCTGAAACAAGATGAGGTTGCAACAAACCTGCTGGATGGTGATGCTCGGCCTTAACTCTCTGACATTCCAGATACCTAGCCACAAAATCAGCAATGTCACGCTTCATCCCAGCCCAAAAATATAGTGAGCGAAGATCAGCGTACATTTTCTTAACTCCTGGGTGTGCTGAATAAGGAGCTCTATGAGCTTCGGTCAAGATTAGGGTACGAAGACCCTCTGTAGGAGGTACGTACATTCGGCCCCCATAATGCAAAACACCATCGGAATCCATAGAGTAACCAGAAAATTTTCCTTCCAAAGCTCTACCTGACTCAATCTCCGATTTCACTGCTTGATACCAGTCATCTGAAGAAAGAGCTGCAAGTATCTGACTTTTCAAATCAACCTCAAGAGCCAAAGCGGAAATCTCATGCTTGCCTCTACTCAACGCGTCTACCACCACATTCTCTTTGCCCTGAATATACTTCACCTCAAAAACATATTCGCACAAGAATTCCATCCACTTTCTCTGCCTTGCATTTAGGTTCGGCTGCGTAAAGATGTACTGCAGACTACGATGATCTGTATGCAACTCGAACTGATGACCAAGGAGAAAGTGTCGCCACCTAACTAAGGCATGCACAACTGCAGCTAACTCCAAGTCATGAGTGGGGTAATTGAGTTCATGATCCTTAAGCTTTCGGGATTCATAACAATCAATCGCCCCTCCTGCATCAACACAGCCCCTAAGCCTTCCAATGAAGCATCAGTACACACAACAAAATCACCTGATGGATCAGGAACTGCTAAGATTGGAGCACTAGTTAGCTTGTCCTTCAAAGTCTGGAAAGCCAACTGACACTGCTCGGACCAAAGAACTTCTTTCCCTTCTTCTGCAAGGAGGTGATAGGATGAGCCAGCTTAGAAAACCCTTGGACAAAATGCCTATAGTACCCTGCAAGCCCCATGAAGCTGCGAATTTCAGAGACATTTGTGGGTGCGGGCCAATCCACAATAGCTTGGATCTTTGCAGGATCAACCAAAATTCCCTCACCAGAAATCACATGGCCCAAATACTGAACTTCGGTTTTATAGAATTCACATTTCTTGAGATTGGCAAACAACTGATTACTCCTCAAGCACTGCAACACCTGCCTTAGATGCTCCTCATGTTCCTCCATAGACCTAGAATAAATCAGAATGTCGTCGAGAAACACAAGGACGAATCTATCCAAGAATGTTCTAAACACTCCATTAATTAGGCTCATAAAGACTGAAGGTGCATTTGTCAACCCGAACGGCACCACGGTAAACTCATAATGTCCATACCGGGTACGAAATGTTGTTTTATGAATGTCTGGATCAGCAATCCTCAATTGATGATATCCTATTTTGAGATCAATCTTAGAGAACACCTTTGCCCCTTTTATCTGATCAAAAAAATCATCAATTCTGGGTAATGGATATCGGTTCTTCACTGTTGCCTTGTTCAACTGCCTGTAATCAATACACAAGCGAAGAGAACCATCCTTCTTTTTCACAAAAATCACAGGTGCTCCCCAAGGAGAAACACTTGGTCGGATAAAGCCCTTAGCCAACAACTCTTCCAGCTGCAACCGGAGTTCCTGAAGTTCCTGCGTTGTCATCCGATATGGAGCTCGAGATATTGGCTCAGCTCCAGGTACCAAATCAATCCTGAAGTCTATATCACGCTTAGGTGGCATACCAGGTATCTCTTCTGGAAACACATCAGAAAACTCCTTAAGGAGAGGGTATTGTTCCAAAGACACCCCTTGACTATCCTCTGACTCCAAGTCACTCAAAGATACCGCAAAGAGCTGACAACCCTGGCGAAAGTACCTTTTGAGCTGCATGGCAGAGATCATTCGCAAAGAAATGGGTTTTTGAACACCCACGATTTCCACCTCCTTTCCAGAATCATCAAAGCACCGCACCGCTTTACGGCGACAATCAATTATAGCACGGTGTGCACTCAACCAGTCCATGCCCAAGACAACATCAT
>VDFB02350433.1:0-62432 GCA_007258455.2 Sequoia sempervirens
GAAAGGATATGGTATGAAGTAGTGGATATGTAATTAATATAGGCGTATGTGAAATGACGGCTAGGAAAGTGCTACAGGATCATGTAGTAACATGTCCCTTCTGTAGTTTTTTTGCCTAGTGGCGTGATGTTGCAAGTCCCTATTGCTTCTACTACTGGTTCAAAAAATCAAGGTTATTGAATGTCACATGTGCAATGTGTGCATATGAGATGTGTAATAAAATTATACATGTGAAATGTCAGTGGGCGAGTTGTGTTGCTCGTCTACTGATATTTTTGAAGAACTACTTGTTGGTGGTAATGAATCTTGTATTTGTGGCTCAAATTGATGTTGTAGTGATAAAATGAACTCATCCTTCTATAATGGTTGTTTGTAGAGATTCAACCTGTGTCCATTAACTAGCAATAAAAACTTTAAATCATCAATTGTTTGTAACTGAACTGCTCCATTTGGAAAGACTATTTTTATTTCATATGGCCCAAGCCATATGGTCTATAGTTTCCCTTTGTACCTTGAATCATACAGTAAATCCCAATCACCTACATTGAATTCCTTAGTTTTAATAAACTGGTCATGCCAACACATCCTTTGTTTTTGGATGATTTCAACATGGTGTATGGCTTCCATTCTTATTTCGTCTAATGCATTAAGGTTGTGTAACCTCTCCTATGCTATTGATAATTCCATGCTCAATTTGACTGCTTTCCTGAGAGTCTTGTATTCAAAATCTATTGGAAGTACTACCTTTTTACCATACACTAACTCATATGATGTAAAACCTGTTGTTGTCTTCCAGGTTGTCATGTAAGCCCAAACTACTTCAGGTAACCTGATTGCTCAGACCTTCCAATGGAGTTGCACTATCTTTGTGAGGATTTTTTCAATTTCTCTATTTGTGACCTCCACTTGACCATTTTATTGATGGTGGTAGGGTGTGGAATTTTTATGTCTAATCTCATATTCCTGCACTATTTTTGTGATCAAATCTGATGTAAACTGTGACCCCTGGTCTATGATAATTTCTCTAGAAACACCATATCTTGTGAACATATCTTCATAGAGAATTTTTTCCACATTCCCATCGCTTGAAAACTACAAAGCTTTGACCTCCACCCATTTGGTAAGGTAATCTATGCAAACTAGTATGTACTCCTTATCATTTGATGTTGGGGAGATGGGACTAGTAAAATCTAGTCCCCATTTATCAAATGGTGCTATGAATAGTTATGGTTGTAATGGCGTCCCATTTTTTTTGTTGGTCTTCCCATTCTCTGACATCTATCAAAGCTTTTGGTGTAATGAGTGCATCTTTATGAAGTGTTGGCCAATAATAGCCAGTATTTAAATATTAAGAGTTATCCTCTTTGCTACAAAGTTTCCCCCACAAGATTCATCATGGCATGCTCTGAGGATATCATATACTTCATCTTCATTGATGCATATTCTCATTATGTTGTCAAGCCCTATGTAGAATAGATACCCTATTATCCATGAGAAAGGAAAACTTTTTTGAACTAATTACCTCTTCTCCCTTAGTGAGAGATGTGGTGGCATTTTCCCTGCTACTAGATAGTTGGCTATGTCTCTATACCAAGGGGCATACAGAGAGAGAGAGAGAGAAAATAGGTGCTCATCTGGGAATGAATCATCTACAACATCTTCTAATTTGGTTGGCAGTCTAGAGAGGAAATTTACTACTACATTAGCTTTCCCTGGATTGTCCACAATAGTTATATCAAATTCCTTACAAGCCTGCCACCAACTATTTGTTTGTTTATTAGATACCTTATTGTTGTATGGTCAGTATGTATGAATATAGAATACCTGTAATGTAGTGTCTGAACTTGTTGATTGCATCAACCACTATTAACATTTCTTTCTCAGTCACTGTATAATTGATTTTTTCCCCTTGAAGGGTTTTATTGATATAATAAATGGCATACTTAAGGTTTCCATCATTCTATCCTAGCATAAATCCTATTGCAAAATCAGAAGCATTTGTATGGATATGGAAAGGTAGATTCTAGTTTGGTCCTCTTAAGACAAGGGTTTTGGTTAATGCTACCTTGACAGCTTCAAGGAGTGTTGAAAAGAAAGTTTCCATTCAACCTCTTTATCCTTAGAGAATAAGACAAATAGTGATGTTGCAAGTTTACCAAAATCTTGTATGAATCTCCTATAGTACGCACCATGGCCAAGGAAGCTTCTAACATCCTTTTATCTCTGGGGTACAGGCAGTGTTGATATTATCTCAATTTTGTTGGGATCAACTTGGATTCCCTTATTGAACACAAAATACCCCAAAACTACTCCCTCGGTCATCATCATGAAGTATTTTTCATGACTCGGGGATAGGTGATGATCTTTACATCTCTTTAATAATTTCTCCAAATTGGAAAGTTCTTCTTTATAGGTATTCCTATAAGTTGTAAAATCATCCATGTAACTCCATGGAATCATGTGCAAAGTCTAAGAATATGCTCAGTACTACCCTTTGGAAAGTGGCAGGTGCATTACATAGCCCAAATGGCAAGACAAAGTAAGCATATGTACCCTAAGGGCATGTGAAGGTTGTCTTTTCTTGGTCTTTTGGGATATCTTAATTTGATTATATCCACTAAATCCATCCAAAAAGGAAAAGTACTACTTGTCTGCTAGTGAATCTAGTACTTGGTCAGTGAATGGAAGGGGAAAGTGGTCTTTCCTAGTTGTTGCATTTAACTCACGGTAGTCTACACACACACTCCATTTCCCTCCTTTCTTAGGTACTATCACTAGTGGAGACACCCATTGACTGTTAGAGTTTGGATATATGAATCCTACATCCAACAACTTTTATAATTCAGCTTTGACTGTGTCATGGACTATAGGGTTCATTCTCCTTTGGGGTTGTTGTCATTTCATGCCACCCTTTGATGACCCATCATTGATAACCAATTTGAGCGATCCTACATGGGCCATCTTGAATGATTTTTCCTTGAGGAGGTTCTTAAAATTACCTAAGTCCTAGTTTTCAGGCTTTCAGGTTTTCTCATACTTCTCTTCTTGCATACCTTTGTAGAGAATGGGGACCCGTCATGCTCGAGACTCCAAGTCATGGGAGAGCCCCAAGGAATGGGTTTCCCTAAACTACCTCGGGTTGACTAAACAGATTGAAAAGAATGAAAGCTTGAGGTTGAAAGGGAAGGATAAATAACATGTCACTTTCCCTCTGCTAAAACCAGATGTTTATAGAGTTAGAAAATTCGGCTTCAAAGGTTTAGTTTGTTGTCCAGACAACTCACTGTTTGAGGATGACAGTGCAGATCTTGGACTCCAACGTGACGCACTAGTGTCGCAGGGATGCACTGGTGTCCTGTACGGACAAAGGCTCAAAGATTAGACAAAAACACTAAGAAGCTACTAATTGCTTGACTATTTGATGTTTTATGTTTTGACAGAGAATAGAAAAGTACAAATACAACAAATACAACGAAAAGGACACTAAAAAGAACTATGCTAGAAATGACAAGGAGAAGGTAGGAAAAGGTATCGTGTTTCCCACGAATTGATTCTTCAATTAGCTCCACTCAAACACACCTTCCCAACTACAAGTTCTCAAGGCCAATAGCAAAAAGAAGAGAGTGACTCCACCGCGTAGAGAAGATGAAGCTTGACAATCCTTCAATAGAAATGGTGTTGCAACAAGAACGTGGTGTTGGAGCCAAAATGAAAAGCTTGCATCCAAGAGAAGTGGCATAGAAGTAAGAGAATGAGAGTAGAATGAGCTAGAATGCAAGTGAGAGTGAAGCAAGTGAATAGAATTCAAGAGAGAGTGAAGGAATGAGAAAGAATTGGATTTGAATTAGCAAAAGTAGGTAAAAGGCTCAAATTTCATCGCTCAAGGAGGTAGGAGACGTTTCACTTTGCACCCAATAGGAAACGTAATGTTTCTATTAATTCTAGGGGCAAGAATCCTATCCAGACGGGAGCGTGGTGCATGGACATCCTGTGGCGCATGCTAGTCCCCGACAAAGATTCCTCCACCGATAGAAAAAGACACAGCCAGGTGGAAGGGACAAGGTAGCGATGGTGAAATTGCATCATTGGGTTTAAATTTTCTTAGGGGAAATTAAATTGGGAATTTTCCTAGGGGTGCAAATTTGTGTCATTACATTTTTCCCCCACTTTAGCGAGCATACGTGTCAGTGCGAATGTGAGGTAAAGTAGAAAGCTATTGAAGAGAATATAGCTTAATTGTTGAGGAAGCAAATCTCCAATTTGGCACACCTGGATGTGCAAGTGGTAGCTCTACAGGTTCTCAGTCTCATAGGACAACCTTGATGTAAAAGAGAGAGAGATGGCTTCGTAGGTACTCAATCCTATGAAAATGGCTCCACGTGTTCTCGGTCTTGCAAAAGTTTGAACAAAGGCTCTATAGGTTCTCGATCCTATGAAAATGGCTCCACGAGTTCTCGATCCCACAAAAGTTGAACAAAGGCTCTACAGGTTCTCGGTCTTGTAGAAATGGCTCTACAGGTTCTCGGTTCCGCAGAAAGAGAGAGCTTCACAGGTTAATGATCTTGTGAGGCTCGATCTAAAAGTCCCTTACAGGTGCTTAGTCTCGTAAGGCAAGTTTGACGAAGTGCTTGGTCCTGTTAGGAAAGCTTGATTGCAAAGGAGCTTTACAGGTGCTTGGTCCTACAAAGCAACTTGTTAAGCTACAGACAAAATATGTTAGGTAGAAAATCCAAAATAGATAGACATATCACAGAGTAAGAAATTGAAGGATAATTTTTCAAAGGCCCTCAGGAACCCTTCAAAACACCAAGGGGCTTGTTCAAAGGGACACTCCGATTTGAAAAGCATGACATTTTCTGCAAATGATTCTGTCATCAAGGAATCCTTTTGAAAGATCTCTTTCGTCAAGGAATCCGGTGGAAAGAATGCTCCTTCTCAAAGGAAAATTTTTAGACTTTTTCATCAAAAAAAAGTACTCCTTTTTCAAAGGAAAATTTTCAAATTCTTTTGCTACGAACTCATTTTTGAAAGAAAATTTTCATTAGGGGGTCCTTGTTGAAGAATGCATTTTTTAAACATGAAATTTTTTCAAGAAGGGATTTGTTGGACACTGAATTCACCTTATTGAAAATTAGGAAAGAATGGTAGCCCCCCTTAGGATGGTGTGTGCTACACAAAGGAGCATGTAGCATCCTAAGGAGAGAAAGAAGAGACATAGATGTTGTGGCCTGTGATACATAGTGAGATGTAAACGTGGAATATTGTCACACAGGCGAGGGACAACACATAAGCACCACAACATCACTAAGCAGATAGAGAGAGACAAACAAAGACAAAGAAACAAGGGACAAGAAAAAATGAATAAATTAAGAGATAGGGGGATCTGGGAGGTCAAGGTCAGATCTATTCATATATATAAATAGGTATCACATGATGTATGAATGAACGATCATCGATCCCCAAATTTCCCAGATTGTGAAGAAGAGCACATAAAGACAAAATGAAAAAAAAAATTGGGTCAACATGGAAGAGGGCCTAAATGCCCCCAACGCTTTGTGATGTCCCTAATTGTCGAGAAGAAAAGTCATGACATATAGAAGAATGGTGAAACAAATAGAGGAAGTTCACGAAAAAAATTCAGGCATGTATCCAAGCACCTACAAGGGTAGAAAGGGTCCTCCAGGCACACAAACACATAAATACAAGCATGAGGGAAACACAAATTTAATTTATAGATAAAGAAGAGGTACCACCCTACTCCTCATCGACCAGCAAGTCATCTTGCTCCCAATCTAGATCATTATATAGGGAGGGAGGATGGGCCTACAAGGGCGAGATAGCGAGGGGAGTACCCTCTGACTCTCCTACAACAAGGGCCAAGGAAGAAATCCCCTCAAGGTCCTCTTCATTGAGCTCTTGTGAGTTAAGGGTCATCGATCTTGCAAATATCAAGGATAAATTTGATACATCATCCATCAAGTTAAACCTGCACTTCATTAGAGTGCCATGTGTTAACCAGGTGGGAGAAGAAGGAGGCACCCAAGATCCATTGTCGACCTTGTCAAGAGGGGCAGTGCAAAACTCATGGGATGTAGGGGTCGCCTCCATCACAAGGACAATGCAAGCCAAAGCAGGACTAGCTCCTGAAGAGGTGAACCCTTCTTTCGACCACCACTTGAAGTGAGGTCATCCTCTAGCTTGTGCTTTAATGGAGGATGTTGGATCCCCACGAAAGAAGTAGAGGTGGAGGAGGGAGAAGAAAGAGCCACAAAAGACACCACCATTGTGTTTGGCATGTCTATGGGTTGAGAAAGAGGAGGGATGTTTGGAAGGGACATCAAGAGAGGAGGCTCCATGGAAAGAGAAATGAACACCTACACCCTTTTGGGTGAGGATCATCAGCACCCATTAAGGGAGCCGAAAGTAGAACGAAGTCAATTGGAATTGAAGTAGGAACAACAAAAGGAAGAGAAACAACAGGATATGTAGGAATAGGAGCTATTGGCTCCCCCTCTGTCGTTTGCAAGGCAACTTGTTTCATGGCCAAATCCTTTCTCCTACACTTGCACTCATGCGCAAGCTGATTATGTTGGCTCTGGGCACTAGAAGTCACAACCTGAGAAGAGGCAGGAGGTTCTTGTTCTACCATAGAAGCTCCTTCACAACCATGGTCGGTGGAAGGACAACCTCCTAGATAGGGGCAGGAGAAAGGAGCGTAGGATTAGAAACAATAGTAGGTAGAGAAGTGGACACGAGTCCCTTGGCGGTGGGCCTCTTCCCATTCGCTACCAGAGGGGCAGGAGGAAGAACGGTAGGAGGTCGCAGAGGCTGAGATATGGAGGCCACTCCACGAGGACCCTTCCCCTTGCCATAAATAATGGGTTTAGGAACTGTGGGAAAGACGGGAAGTTCAAACACTTGATGCTTAGCTTTTTACCAAGTGGGCACCATCAAGCTCCCCATGCGAGGCATGGGAGTAGGAGTTGAGGACACCACAGTGGGGCGAGAAGCAGAAGTGGATGGAGCATAAGAGGAAGGCACATGGTCACGAGCAAGCTTCCCCTTCCCCTTTTACTGGGAGGAGGCAGTGTGTTGTTGCACAATCATAGATCCTTTTACTGAGACAGCATAGGGAGATACTAGATAGGTCACTTTTTGCGTTGTTCCCCCAATCTTATACTTGAAATAAGCATAATATAGCAATTCTATCCTCAGAGGGAGAGCTCCGAATGGAGCAGGCCAAAAATCGTCTAACGAGAAGCCCCCACATGACACCAATGGTTTGTAATCAGTGTCATGCACAACGTGCATAGATCCCTCATGAGAGAACTTGAGACATTTATGAATCATTGAAGCGACACCATTCATGGAAACCATCCATGGAATGACCAATTTCACCTTGAATAGGTCCGACTCCAAAATTATGACAAAAGAGGTATCCACGACCCTGGGTCCTACCAAGACTGAAAGAGTAATAGAACCAATAGGAGGGACTGAGAGTCCATCATGTGTGCGTATAGTGGCCTTCAATTCTTCGTATTACTCCCTATGCAAAAATTTTATAGGTAGAGTTTCTTCCATTATAACATTCATTCAGCTCGCGGGGTCAACTAGGACACCAGTCACAATGTTTCCATTGACACAAGCGAGAATGTACAAGAGAGAAGGTTCCTTATTCATAGGTAATTCCTATGAGGTAAAGGTTATGTGCGGTGATTCGCTCGTAGGATGAGTGGGCGGAATATGTGTGAATGAGACCATGTTAACTTACTTCAATGGAACAATCTCAGTAGAAGCAGGAGGTTAAGAGATTGGATAGTGACATTTCCAAATTCCGCTCCTAAGTATCCAAGAGCCCTTCTAACTACTCAACTAAGGGTCATAGATTGGGTTGCAAGGTTGTACACCCTACAACACACAAATCTACAACATGTCTAGGATATGATAGGAGGTTCTCCGATACCAAGAAACGAAATAGAAATAGTTCATGTTAGGTTCACCAAAATGTAGAGAAGGGGGACCCGTCACCCCTAGGACTCCAGGTCACGGGAGAGCCCCAAGGAATGTTCTTCCTTAAACTACCTCAGGTTGACTAAACAGATTGAAAAGAGTGAAAGCTTGAGGCTGAAAGGGAAGGACAAATAGTGTCCCACTTTCCCTTAGCTAAAACTAGATGTTTACAGAGTCAAAAGATCCAACTTCAAACATCGAGTCTACTGCCCAGACAACTCACTGTTTGAGGATGACAGTGTGGATCTCAGACTCCAACATGGTGCGTTGGTGTCTCAGGGACTTGCTCGCGTATTGTATGGATAGAGGTCCATAGAACAAACAAAAACACTAAGAACCTCCTAACTACCTAACTATTTGATGTTTTATGTTTTGACAGAGAATAGAAAAGTATAGAAACAATAAATACAATGAAAAGGACACTAAAAAGAACTATGCTAAAAATGACAAGGAGAAGTTAGGAAAAGGTACCATGCTTCCCACGACTTGATTCTTCAATTAGCTCCACTCGAACGCACCTTCCCAACTATGAGCTCTCAAGGCCAATAGTGAAAAGAAGAGAGTGACTCCTTCACATAGAGAAGATGAAGCTTGACAATCCTTCGATAGTAATGGTGTTGCAATAAGAATGTGGTGTTGGAGCTAAAATGAAGAGCTTGCAGCCAAGAGAAGCGGTATAGAAGCAAGAGAATGAGAGTAGAATGAGCTAGAATTCAAGATAGAGTGAAGCGAGTGAATAGAAGCCAAGAGAGAGTGAAGGAATGAGAAAGAATTGGATTTGAATTAGCAAAGGGAGGTGAAAGGCTCAAATTTTGTCGGTCAAGGAGGCAAGAGACATTACACTTCACACCCAATAGGAAACATAACATTTATGTTGATTCCAAGGGCAGGAATCTTGTCAGGATGACAACCCTGTGTGCGAATGTCCACGTGGCGCATGCACGTCCTCGATAGAGATTCCTCCACCAACACAAAAATACATGACCAGGTGGAAGGGACAAGGTGGCGGTGGTGAAACTGCATCATCAAGTTTAAATTTTCTAAGGTGGGGGAAATTAAATGGAGAATTTTCCTAGGGGTGCAAATTCACGCCATTACAACCTTCTCCATTGGTCCCACTCCTCTTCTTCACCCTTCTACCTTTCCTTCCTTCTAAGTGTTTCGGGTTTCGGCCATTAGCCTTACCCTTTAACCCTTGTCGCTTCCTTTTGATAAGCCTTGGAACACCTCTGATCACTGAAGTCTAACTTAGTTCCTCAAAAATTTGACTAAGTGTTGCACTTTTGAACTTTGGGGGTCAGGCTTCACTCTTTCCTCATACTCTCTATCAAGCAGGAAGTAAGACTTCCTCCCAATCTTTGATCCCTGAAATGTCCTTTCTCCTTTCAGTGATTGGGCTTTCATCTTTCACTTTTCTTCTTCTTCACTCCCTCCAAAAATTCAGCTAAGTGTTGAGTTTTCAGACTTCGGGCTTTGGGCTTCAGCCTTATCCTTTACCTCTTACCTTTCTTTGGTAAAAGGTAGCTCATTCCTCTAATGCCTGATGTCCGATAAAGGCTACTTTTTTTGGGGGTTTCAAACCATTTAATGAATGCAAAGGTTTCTTTTCAAGCCTGAAACCTTGATTATTCTGTGGATTCGACGTGTTTTTCTTGGGCGATGCCATTAATGCTCGAACCACCTCCTCAACTACTTGTTTTGACATCTGAGCTTCAAGGACAATATTCAATGCATTCTCTGACTTTTGCAAGTGTATTTTATGGTACCCATGCCCATTTATTGTTGTTGTTTTGTCCCTTCTAACGGATTCATGCTCATATCCCTGACTTTATGGGGGAATTTAGATGCACTTTCAAGCAAAAATTTATGGCAGGGGTATGGCGTGCAGGTTTTGGCTTCTCCAGGCTCTCCTTCTGGCGTGGATTTTAAGAGCAAATCTTTCCTTGATCAACTCTCCTTGATTGCTAACCCTAGTTGGGTCAGGGTTTGGTTGTATTCATCCAAGTTATGCTTGATCTATAAAAGCAACATTGTATCCCTTTTATAGGTTTTTCTTTTGGGCTCCTCTCACAGTTTTCTTTAGCAGACACTGTATTTCTACATTTTTCCATTATAAAGTTTGGTTTATGCCTTATATTAATGAAATCTATCTATCATCATAGTTGATTCTTGCATTTTTTAGTAAGCTTCTTTACCTTCATTTCTAAATATGTATTTTAGTAGGTTTGTTAGTGTATTGAGCAATATAAAGCAAAGAAGAAACAAATTTCTATCTTGGTGTATCACCTTCATTTTTATTTCATGTTTTCTTTCTATCCCTTTTCCTTGTGAGGTGTTAGAATAGAGTAGTGATAGGTTTTCATGTGTTGGGTTAGACCAAATCATTTGCACTTAGGTTAGAAGAGGAAGTTGGACTTCTCTAGAGACTCAACTTCATTCATGCAAGGTCGCACACTTTGAGGTTGTTTCCATTATGTCATTAGAACACTAAACTACTTGTTTAGTAGGGTGCATTTTTATGTGACAATAGTTTTTGCAATGCCCGATGGGACTAGGAGAAATTTCACTTCATCTTGTTGAGAGAGTGATGTTGCTCTTAACATTTCAGCATTGAAGAGGCATTCAAACAAAGTACCTAGTGACTCTACAACTAGGGGAGAACTCTGCATTCAAGTTGGTGACTTAGTTGCTACCCAGAATCATGTCCAGATCAGACCTACACATTCATGCCAATATTTCAAACAAGAGCATCTTCTAGAGGTATTTATCAATATATTGAGCTCCCATCTTTTAATTCTAGAAGTGGAAATAGACAATCTTTGTCACTTGTTAGGAGAAATAGAATCACAAATCCATCTCGTAGAAGCCCAATCTACACCACGTGTGGGTAGATTATTTCAAGCTAGAACACCTGCTGCTCATACACACAGGAATTTATTCCATATGGCTTACCTAAAAATCAACCCTTTATATCTTTTAGTGGTGGAAACCCTTTAATTTTAGCCCAAAAGGATGATACACTAGTCAATTCCCTCAAGAGCATTCCTCATTTCACTGGTGAGACATCCGCAACTCCAACAAAACACATCATAGATGTGGAAAACATATGCTATGTGCATGATGTAACAAAAGATAATGTGGTTGTTAGGTTGCTTGCCACTTCCCTTAAGGGTAAGGCATTACAGTGGTATAGAGGTTTTCCATCCAACTCTATTCACAACTGGGATGAGTTAGGTGAAAAATTATGCAAGCACTTTGAAGATAAAAGTGACCATTTGTCCCTAGTAAAACAATTGACAAAAATCAAAATAGCACCTCATGAATTCATGAGTAATTTCAACTACAAATTTCAGAAGACTTGGGATAGAATCTCTGCCTTGGTGAAACCTTCTCTCGAGTATTCCTTCCTTTATTTCTTAAAAGCTCTTAACAGTAATATAGTTGTTGTGATTCAATCTATGGGAGGTTTTACCTTACCAGGTGCATATGATATTGCCATAAGAGCATAAAATTGCTTAATACAAGTTGGGAAGATAGCTCCTAGGACACCAATTCCTTTATTTTCAGAGCTTCCTTCACAGCCAACAGTGGCCCCTATCCCAATGGCTCCTATTCTAGTGGCTCCTATTCCAGTGGTTCCCACAAGCCAACCTTCTACTTCTACCATATTTCCAAAAGATTGGGGCACCTTACTCTGAAATATGAATAATAATTTAATAGCAATTCATAGGCAGCAAGCTCAAAGCAATAGGCATTATTAGCCTCAAGGTCAAGGTTATCAACATAATAGACAACCTTATCAAGGACAAAATTAGTGGAATCATACTAATCCCATGAATAGCATACATTTGTATGCTACCAGCACTTCGAAGGCTTTGGTCCCAGCTTAAAATAATCTAGCCTAAGAGGAGTAGTGGTGTTACCCATATGAACAGGCTCACAATCAAAATGCTTGCCAAAATGGAGAGTTTGTACAAACTCTAGTGATTTAGAATGAAACCTCTACCTCGGGGAAACAATTTAATACCAACCAAACAACTACTAGTAGTCAAAATCACTCGCATGAAGACTCTTCATTGGTTAATTGGAATCAAAAAGATTTTTGGGTGTAAATCAAGTAGTTGTTGATACAATAGCTCAAAATACAAGATCAAAGAAAAGAGAAATGGAGGGTGGTACATCTTCCATGGTTTGAGGCAGGCATCAGTCTCTCAACAGGCTATAGATGCTAGACCAATAGGTAGAGTAGCAAATGTTTCACAATCCAATCAATGTGCTAATAGGCCCAAGAAAGCAACAGAGCAACTTAAGATCACCCAAGCAATAAGAATAGACCTTGTTGTTCCAAATATTCCTTCTAAAACCAGTCAGCTTCCTTTCAATATAGTGGATCAAATGAAAAAACTAATTTGAATATTACTATGTGGGAGGCACTATCCATTCCATCACAAAGGGATTTGCTACAACAAGCTTTAAAAGAACATAAACAAACAGGTGATGTACAAGAAATGGAGCAGACTAGTCCATCAAGCAGCCTAGTGCAACCCAAAGAAGAAGGTAACTCTCACAAAATTAGTAAGCCACCTCCCTTCTATCTTTCTCTAATTATTGGAAATCATATAGTGCATAATTGTATGATGGATTATGGGGCTAGTAGTTATGTTATGCCTAAGGTGATTGTTGATCTCCTTGGTATTAAATATGAACCTGTGTCAAGGGGGTTTTACAATTGGATGGCACTACTATCAAAACAATGGGAGTAATTGAGAACCTAAATTTGACCTTGCATGCATTCCCTAGCTGTCAGGTGTTGCAATATATTTTAGTCATAGACCTCCTTGCTCATTTTTCCATTTGTTTGTCTAGAGATTTCACTACTAAGATAGGTGGATACCTATCTTCTGATTGGTCTCACATGTTATTTAGAACTATATATGGTACTAAAGCAACCATAAGGTCTAAGCCCATAGCAAAGGATTGTCTAGATCTTTACACTCCTAGTCCAATAAACATGAACTGCACATTACATAATTCAAAGGAGGAGTGTTTTATTCATGAGTCTGCCACTCCTATAGAATAGGTACCTAATTGTTTGTTGGATGAATGGGGAAATGATTTACAATTTGACCCACTTACTATAGTTGAAGTGGAGGAGATTAGTCTTGGAACCTACTATATTCATGAATAAAATGCTACTATCCCCAATCTCATAAAAACTCAAGAGGATCTAGGGGGATTGTGGCAATTTTTTTTTATGGTTCTAGAAATAGGAATGGTGTTGGTGTTGGTGTAATGTTGGTATCTCCAAGAAAGGATAAATATTGCTTCTCTTCCAGGCTTCAGTTTAGTTGCACTAATAATGTGGCAAATTATGAAGCACTCATCCAAGGTCTCCAACTTGCATAAAAAGGAACATCAAGTTGTTGCAAGTTTTTGGTGATAGTGAATTGGTTGTCCATCACGTCAGAACTCAAATATCAACCAAGAACAATCTACTCAAATACTACAAGCAAAAGGTTTGGGATTTGATAGAGAGGGCTTTGAAGGTTTTAACATCCAAACAACTTTGAGAAATCAGAATAAGCAAGTTGATAGACTTGCAGAAGTTGGTGCCCAATTTGACATACTAGCACATATTGCAAACAAAAAGGAGTAGCATATCAAGCTTGTTGTGAGGCCTGCTATTCGAGATAATCAAGATCATTGCCAGATCCTTGAAAATGACCAACAAATAGTAATTTTTTTGTAGGAAGAGGTAATTCTTTTTAAAATAAAGCAGTCCAAGCTACAAAACCAGTATGGTGATCATATTATGCAGTTGAGTATCAACAAGCTACCAAATGGTCTCATTACCCTTGAAGGTATCTTCAACCCTGATGATCAGTTAAAACATAAAAGAATGAACTTAGCTGAAAATAAGGGTGACTTCAAGCCAATTGAGATTGTAGGGGGAAAGTCCTTGAACTTGGGAAAGGTATGCTCTACTCTCGAACATGAAGTTTTCATAGATCTTTGCAATAGATACAATGATGTAGTTGCTTGAACTTATGAAGACCTAAAGGGTTTTGACCCGAGCCTTTCCCAACATACCATTGAATTAGACCCAGATACCAAACCTATAAGGCAAAAACAAAGGCCTATAAATCTTAAGATTGAGCCTTTAATGAGAAAAGAGTTAGCCAAATTGATTGAGGCTAGAATCATATTTCCCATCAAGCATTCTTCTTGGGTGGAAAATCTTGTCCCTGTCAGAAAAAAGAATGAGGAAAGAAGGCTTTGTGTGGATTTCAGGGATCTAAATAGAGTCTCCCTAAAGGATCATTAGCCCCTCCCCTCTGTGGAGTAGATTTTGCAAAGAGTCAGTGGGTCAGAAAGGTTTTCTTTCTTGGATGTTTACTTGGGCTATAATAGAATTTTGGTCCAAGAATCTAACCAACATAAGTCAACATTTAATACAAAGTGGGGCACCTATGCTTATTGGTAAATGTCTTTTGGTCTAACCAATGCAGGTGCCACTTTTCAGAGAGCCATGGATATGGCGTTTCAAGGTATATTATGACAGTTTGTATTGGTCTACTTGGATGATATAATAGTATTTTAAAAACATGCAAGTGATCACTTCAGCCACCTTGAATAGGTATTCAAAAAATGCAGGGAGTATGGTATCTCCCTGAATCCAAAAAAGTGTGTCTTTGCCACTAACTAAGGTAAATTACTTGGACACATTGTTTCCAAAGATGGTTTGGTCATTAATCCTGCAAGGGTAAAATCTATCTTGGCCATCCCACTTCCCAGTCACAAGAAGGGATTATAGAGTTTCTTGGGCACAATTAAATTTGTGAGGAGGTTCATTCCAAATATTGTTGCTTTGGTAAAGCCTCTTACCTCTTTTCTTAAGAAAAACATGGTCTTCAAATGGACCAAGGAAGGTAAGGATAGCTTTGAGGCTATCAAACAAGAAATTGCTTAGGCTCCTACCCTTGTCAATCCTAATTATGACAAGGATTTCATTCTTTATACTTTTGGAGGTGAAGCAAATATCAATTGTTCTAACCCATCTAAATAAGGAAAGTTTGGAGCAACCCATTGCTTTCTTCGGTGAAGGGCTTAAAGATTATGAGGTCAAGTACAACTATGTTGAAAAGCGAGCTCTTGCCATTGTTAGAGCATTGAAAAAGTTTAGACACATGTCTAACAACAAGATACAGTTAATGGTACCCCATGCCAACATTAAGGAATTTTTGCTAAGAAAAGATATCAATGAAAAATGGGTTGGATGGATCACCAAGGTGATGGAATATGATGTTGACATCAAAATCACCAAGCTAGTGAGATGCAAAGGGTTGTGTGAAAAATTTGTCTCATCACTTGAGACTCTTGTAGAGGCTACCCTTGTGTTATAGGAACACCAAACACCCAACATTGATGCTCATAGCAATTGGGTAAATGATATGACTACCTTTTTGCAAGAAGGTAGATATCCTCCAAGTCTAGATAGGACCAAAAGAAGACACTTTAGATTACAGTCCATTACCTATGTCATAGTGGATGTCATACTCTTTAGAAAGGATTTCAATTGGGTCCTATTAAGATGCATAGAGATAGATTAGGTTAACAGAATGTTGGAAGAATTCTATGATGGCTCTTCAAGGGGGCATTTTTTTGCAAGGACCGTTGCTGCAAAGATCATGAGGGCTAGTTATTATTGGCCAACCTTGTTTAATGATGCTCACAAATGGGTGAGAAATTGTAAAAAGTGTGCTTTCTTTTCTGGAAAGAAAAGGTTGGTTGCCCTCCTCTTCATCTCATTCAAGTTGATCAGCCATTTACATAGTGGGGTTTAGATTTTATTGGCATGATAAATCCACCAACAAGTGCTGGTCATAAATAGATTTTGACAGCCATAGACTACTTTACTAGGTGGATAGAGGTAGTTGCCTTGAAGGATACCACTGATGCTTCAACTTTTGGAATTCCTTGATGGAACTATTACAAATTTGGCACTCCCACTATCATTTTCGATAATGTCAAAGTTTTTACTAGTGCTCAAGTCCTTAATTGGGCAATTAGGCATGACATTACTTGAATAACTCATTTAATTATTACCCTCAGGGTAATGTATTGGTTGAGTCTTCAAATAAAATCTCGTCAGGATTATCAAGAGAACAATTGAGGACAATCAAAGAGTCTGGCATAGAAAATTGAAGACAGCCCTTTGGGCTGATAGAATTACTCTTAAAAGAGCAATTGATAATTCTCCTTTCATTATAGTTTATGGAAGGGAGGCAAGGTTACCATTATCATTGGAGTTTCCTTCTCTTAAGCTAGCACATCTACTGGAGTTAGAAGGAAATGATGCTATGACAATAAGGCTAGCTGAGCTTTTGGAGCTGGAGGAGACAAGGAACAAATCTATGCAAGTCATAGAAACTCATCAAGCATAAGTCAAAAGAAATTTTGACAAGAAATCAATCCACTGGGTATTTTAAGAAGGGGACTTAGTGTTGAAATGGGATGTAGATAGAGCCAAATCTAGAAGGCACTCCAAATTTGATGCTATTTGGAGTGGTCCATATGTCATCACCAGCTAGAAGGAGGCCAATGCTTTTCATCTCTCCAAGCTGGATGGTGAGGTCCTTCCAATCTCAATCAATGGGATTCACCTCAAACCTTATTTATGATGAGTTTTGGGTTTCATGTACATATTAGCTTAATTTTTTCTTTTCAAAGAAGTGTTTTGCACACCCTACATTCTCCTTAATGGAATGTATGAGTTTTTCACTTTCCTCCAAGTGCAAGTTTGCACATGTTTGGTTTTTTGCCCTTGAGGGACCCAGTTTTGTAAATCCTTTCCATGACTTTGTTCTCAATGGACTAATAAGGCCCCTATATTCCATGATTCGCAGACAATCATCCCACAAAAATCACCATAAATGTTGTCATTTCATGCCACCCTTTGATGAACCATCATTAATAACTGATCTGAGAGATCCTACATGGGCCATCTTGCATGAATTTTCCTTGAATAGGTTCTTAAAATTAGCTAAGTCCTAGTTTTCGAGCTTTTAGGTTTTCTCATACTTCTCTTCTTGCATACCTGCTCCATCACTCCCACTCCTCTTCTTCACCCTTCTACCTTTCTTTCCTTCTAAGTGTTTCAGGTTTCAACCATTAGCCTTACCCTTTAACCATTATCGCTTCCTTTTGGTAAGCCTTAGGACTTACCTCTAATCATTGAAGTCTAACTTAGTTCCTCAAAAATTTGGTTGTGCTGCACTTTCAAACTTTGGGGGTTGGGATTCCTTCTTTCCTCATACTCTCTATCAAACAATAAGTAAGACTTCTTCTTGATCTTTGATCCCTGAAATGTCCTTTTGCCTTTTGATGACCGAGCTTTCATCTTTCGCTTTTCTTCTTCTTCACTCCCTCCAAAAATATGGATAAGTGTCAAGTTTTTAGACTTCAGGCTTCAGCCTTCTCCTTTACCTCTTACCTTTCTTTGGTAAGAGGTAGCTCGTTCCTCCAACCCTTGATGTCAAATGAAGGCTACTCTTTTTTGAGTTTTCAAACCATTTAATGCATGCAAAGGTTTCCTTTCAAGCCTGACGCCCCAACTATTCTATGTATTTGATGTGTTTTTCCTGGGTGACACCATTAATGCTCGAACCACCTCCTCAGCTACTTGTTTCAACATTTGGGCTTCAAGGACAATATTTGATGCATTCTTTAACTTCTACAAGTGGATTTTGTGGAACCCATATCCATTTGTATTTATTGTTTTGTCCCTTCTAACGGATTCATACCCATATCCTTGATTTTATGGGGGCAATCTAGACGCACTTTCAAGAAGACATTTATGGCAGGGGTATGGCATGCAGGTTTTGGCTTCTCCAGGCTCTCCGTCTAGCATGGATTTCATGAGAAAATCTTTCCTTAATCAGATCTCGTTGACTGCTAACCCTAGTTGGCTTAGGGTTTGGTTGTATTCATCCAAGTTATGCTTGATCTATAAAAGCAACACTTGTATCCCTTTTATGGATTATTCTTTTGGGCTCCTCTCATAGTTTTCTTTAGTAGACACTGTATTTCTACATTCAACTATTGTAAAGTTTGTCTTATGCCTTATGTTAATGAAATCTATCTTTCATCATAGTCGATTCTTGTATATTTGAGTAAGCTTATTTACCTTCATGTCTTAATATGTTTTTTAGTAGGTTTGTTAGTGTATTGAGCAATCTGAAGCAAAGAAGAAACAAATTTCTATCTTGGTGTATCACCTTCATTTCCATTTCATGTTCTCTTTCTATCATTTTTCCTCGTGAGTTGTTAGAATAGAGTAGTGATAGGTTTTCATGTGTTGGGTTAAACCAACACATTTTCACTTAGATTAGAAGAGGAAGTCGGCCTTCTCTGGAGACTCAACCTCATCCATACAAGGTCCTAGACCTTGAGGCTATTTTTATTATGTCATTAGAACACTGAAATACTTGTTTAGTAGGGTGCAATTTTATGTGACAACAATTGCCTAATTGGTTTATAGCTTTCATTAATGTAAATCCTATGCATGAAAAAATTTGGGTCTATACCCTTCATATCATGGTAATCCCATGCAAATGGAGTTGCATGTGCTTGAAACACATTCAAAAGTGAAGTTTGTTGTGCAATAGTCAATTGGTTTTTTACATTTAATGTTTTGTATGACATTATCTCTAAAGTCAAGGATAATGTTTGAACAAATGAAATGTCAAGACCTACTATATTTGGGATACAATGATGTGGCAATAAGGTGTGGAAAATTTGAGAAACAGACTCTGTAGACATTGAAAATATACAGATTGATATCAGACGCTGATCTACTAACATTATTTCTTCCTAAATCATCCCTCGGTCTAACTGTTTAATCAAATTCCCTTATCTGATTAAATTCATCAATATTCATCTCTTAATTAAATAAATTATTTTGTCTAATTAAGTCACTTTCCCTTGTTAATTAAATCAATTCATCTGATCTAATTATCCCTATTTAATTAAATAATCAATTTATTTGATTAAATCTCTAAAGTCTATTTGTTAAATTAAATAAATTAAAACCTTATTTGATTTAATCTAACACCATCCCTTTTAATTAAATAAATCAAAATCTTTATTTAATTAGCCTTTATCTTATTCCTCTTTTGATTTAAATTAATCCAAAAATCTAAATCAAATTGTCAAATCATAAATATCCCCTTAAATTAATCAAATCCGATCAATGATAATCTTAATCCCTCAAATCCTCTAGATTTTAACTTACACAATTAAATCATTTATTTGATTTAATAATTCCCTATTTTCATTCAAAAGACATCTAAGTAGGAATATTCCTCAAATTTGAAATCTCCCCCCAAAAGGACTTGTCCATCCAACAAAGCATTTAAAGCTCTTACATTGTCTCTTACATGTCTCCCACTTGGCATTTAACTCATCTTTCATCCCCCCTAAACATGTCATCTCATCAAATTCAAATTTCAAACTTGCACATGGATCAAAACTTGCTCAACCTTCATCCAATCACATTTGGACAAGTGGCATTTTGCCATTGGCCAAATCTTTGTCCCACATTGCTCTATTTTGGCTTTGTTTCCATTTCAACATTCTATAAATAGAATGCTTCACCATGCATTTTATCATCCACAATTATGCAAAGTTATTATGCACAAATATCTCTCAAATTCCATCCATCTTCTTAACTAGTTTATTGCAGATTTTGGAGCTCATTGAGGGACTTATCAAGTGGATCAATCATCTTAAATCAACATTTGCATTCAAGGAGTTGGGAAAGGGCAAATCTCCACACACTTATTTGCACCAACTCCCTCAAGAGATCAAGAGTTTGCTTGCATTAGATAGGATTTAATTGTTTCATTTGTGTTCTTCATTTTCATTTCTTATCTTTTGCAAATTTCAAATGAATTTCTTGAGGAATCATTTGTTTCTAACCTTGTGTTTGATCTAATTGTTTGCATGTTTATTGTGTTTGTGCAAGGTCTAGATTCAAATGGTTCACATATTGGCGCTAGAAGGAGGGCTGATCAACAGATTCTAACACGTTTTTTAAAAAAAAATTCCCTTTTTTTACAGTTATGTTCATGAATCCATGTTTTAGCGCCCGTGATCACTGTTATAGCGCCCTTAATCATTCTTGCAGCACCTTTAATCACTGTTATAGCGCCCGTGATCACTGTTATAACGCCTTTAATCATTCCTACAGCGCATTTAATCATTCCTGCAGTGCATTTAATTATTCCTGCAGCGCTCTTAATCATTCCTGCAGCGCATATGATCATTCCTGCAGCGCCTATGATCATTGTTTTAGCGCCCATGAGTCAGTTTTAAAATGACCATATCTTAGTCATACGAAGGTCTTTTTTTATGCTTTTTTTTTTGAAATAGGGTAGAATTTCATAAGCTATCCAATGGTGTAAGTGTTTCTTAACTATAAATTAGTTAAAATTTTCAAATTTTTATTTAAAGTAAGAACACATGATAACTTGGCTAAGTTTTAGGGTGTTTTGGTAAATGATTCATCTAACCCCTATATCCTTTTGTTTCTTTTGATCTCATCTAACATTTTGATCACTTTTGCAGGTTGGAAATCAAAATCAAAAGAAAGGGGAGCATGGAGATGATATTTTGTCTAATCAAAGTGTTTTTTAACACTTAAGTGTTTGTTTAACACTTCTTCAAAGAATTTGTCATCCTTCTCCTTCTTAGAACACTAATTTTCATTTGGGTATAAAATGAACAATTTGATTTTCATTGCAAAGGGCTTAAAATGAATCTTAGGACCAACTCACTAGATTTTGTTTGAGGTTAAGAATTGAACAATGAAAACTCACACTTCATTTTGGTGCTTAAAACGAACTCACAATTGCTTTGAAGGGTATAAAACGAACAAGTGCTTGATTTGTGTGATTTTGTCTTTTGAGTGCGTATCCTCTCCCCTTGCACTTCGTGTGATCTAGGGTGCAAGAGAAACACTCAAAATACATTTTATTGCTTTGAAACACTTCAATTTGGGCTTAAAAATTGAACATCTTGTGCGAGTATGAGTAGGGGCATTTTCGCGTACATTCTCTTTCTTTGTGCCATCAAAGATCGATCGAGTTACGGATTGTGTCTTTGCTCACTTTTGTTTATCTTAGAGGGCCTGCCTTGGAAAAAAAGTACTCACCCAAGGGACGACTCAACCAGTAACACTCTAAATCCAAGAGTATTTCCAGCCGGGATATAAATGAGGGTTTTGGTTAAACGCCATAATCACGCTGCTTGGTCTCGGCCAAGATGGATCCGGAAGGGGACTCTTGCTGTATGGGTCAATCTCCACGAATGGAAAGTCCTTATTAAAACCCATGTGCTAGAATTTTCCAAAATCCTTAATCTATTTGTTGGTGCAAGAACGGTTGTTATGAAGCCACCCCACACTTTTACGATCTTCTAGTAGAGATGGAAAGCATGCCATGGGAGTTTCATGGGTGTTGATGCTTAGCTGCCCCGATTGACGCAATGAGCCGTGGAGGGGAGCCAGTGGGGTCAAGCATCTAACCATTCGCTAAAGATAAGCGTAGCTGGACTTGTCCAAGTGGGAATCCAAAAATATTGTCTTACACATCCATAGGATTGTACTTATTCTTGGGTTACAAAATGCATTGCTTGATCGAAAACATCATGGAAACAAACACTTAACATCATCCAAATTTCAAACCCTTTTGAAGACAAATATCATTGACTCAATCCATATGTTACTGCTTTCCCTTGGGGATTCACATCCTTAGAGGTTCCTAAGCATTGGATTATACCTCAAATTGTCTTCTTAAGTAAACAATAGGAAAACCCTTGCCTTAAGTTCATTAAATTTCCACATAACATATCTTGTGGGGTTTGAAGAAGTTGGGACATTGGACATTTAGTTTGAAAATCTAATCAAGAAAGTGTTTGTGGTAAAAGCAATTCACTAATCAAGATGAAATCAATTGAACCCCACACATGTGCTTGTGTATCTTTTGTCTTATGGTCTTTTGAGCAAACATTGATCTTTTGGTTTGAAGGGAAAAGCATGTTCTTCAAAACCTTGGCCTTGTAAACAAGTCCTTCTTAGGTTCATTTAGGATCAAAATCAAACACTTCATCCATCCAAACATTTATCAAAATTCATCCATCCAAACAACTTTAGAGCTTTTAAAACATCATTCTAGACTTGGGTAAATCATCCTCAAAACCAAATCAAAGTCAATTGTTTAATTAGGTGTGTGGGAATGCATCCTTTCTCATACATTTAATTAAATCAACCATCCTTTGAACAAGTTCATCCTAAGATCACATCCAACATCTTAGGGTTTACAAGTTCATCATCCACATCAAACAATCAAAATCAAAATCCCTAAGTCTAGCATTGATCCAAAGTCCCTAAACGTTCAACACTCACATCATTCACCTTTCATCCTTCATCTCGTCATTGATCCTAAGAACCTTAGAGGTCACTTTTGTGACAAGGTCAAAACACAAGAAGAACATGGAATATAAACTAGATTCATACATCATGAGCGGTCCAAACCAACCAAACTATCCAAGCCTCACGAAACCATGGGATTATGGAAACTCACATCCATACATAGGATCACTATCTCCTACGAATATCAATAGCACAACGAATGTGAGTATGCCCAATCTGAATTTTGGAACACATCTCCCCATGATAGATTTAAATCAAAGTCCAAACTTACAAGTCTATCCTCCAAACAATCAATACATGAGTCTTCAAACGAGCAACATCATCCCACCAAATCCCTACTTGCCAAATGTGGATGTACCAAGTGCAAGTTTTCGAAACATGAATCCTAACTCGAAAAACTTTGGAAAAATGATTCCCAATACCAACAATGTTCATCCTATCATGCCAAATTTGAACATCATCCCAAATCAGAACATTACCCAAAGTCAATTTTCCCATAATCCCATTCAAAAACTGCAAGTAGGCATCCCAAATCCGCTTAAACAAAAGCCAAATCAACTATCTCAAGTGATTCAAGATCAATATCAAGAACAAATTTGGCGAGATCAAATTGCAGAACTTTCCAAAATAGTTGAGGCATTGTGCCAAGGGAAATCTCCACCACCATTACCTACATCATTCCTTGGTTTAGGGCTTCCCCCTTTACCTAGCACTAATCATTCCATCCAAATCAATCCACCTAATGTCAATCAAACCATCATGTCAAATCCTTCGAATATACCATCGACATTGCACCAACAAATGGTATCTAATCAAACAACATTGATCCCAAATCAAAATTTTGTCTCCCAAGGACCTATCACCTTGGTCAATCCAACCATCTCTATCACTTCGACCACTCCAACCACCACTATCACGCCCATCACATCTCAACCCCTCACTACCATGATCGCTCTGAGCATATCTCAAACACTTGTCACTACATCCAACATGATTTTGAATCCACCACCACCCCCACCACCACCAATTTCCACCACATCAATCCAATACAACGTGACATTACAAGCTGCTTTTCAAAAGGGATTCCAACAATATCTAGCCATGCAACAAGCAACACAAGCTCAACAAGTGCAACAATCCTCTCAAGTTGCCCAAGCCTCTCAAGCTACCCAACCAACACGAGCACAAACACAAAAGATGACAACTATTGAAAACAAGGATCAAGATCAATCCATCACTGAGCACACATTTACTTCATCCAATCATCAAATCGACATATGTCAAGAGTCACTTTTGAATCACGATCAAAATCCACCAAAAAAACTCGACAATGAGCCAATTCAAGAAATATCAACATCACTTGACACTATGGTCAAAGACATTCACAATCTCTCCACCGTAATTGTTGAAAAAAATGATCAAAACCTCTCCATCGAGGAGCACATTAAGGATGTATCTACACAATCCAATGATCAACTCACCATACATCAAGAGCCACTTTTTAGTGATCTCTTTCAAGGAGTGTTAGGATTATTTGATCCAATTGACATAATGCACAAGCAGTTCACCTATGATCATATTGAAAATGTCTCCACATCACCTAATGAGTTAGAGGACATATCTCAAAAATTTATTCCAAAGCATGATCAAAATCTTTCACCAAGGTCTAGCAATGGTCCTTTCCAAGACATATTGACACCCTTCGACCTCATGGTTATAGATATGGAAGGAACCCTGAACTCGACATTTGAGGATATTGAACCACTTACCATGTCTAATGAAAACATCCAAAAACCCTTTGTAAGCAATCCATCCTTTGAAACTGACCCATGTCAAGAACCTGGTCCAAAGCATGTCGAGAGCAACCCCGAAATAAATCAAGATCAAGAATTTGTATCTCCAAGATACTACAATGATCTAATGGATATTCTCCTATCCACACAAGATGATCACATCCACATAGCACATACTCCTCCATCTACCCATGAGATGCTTTCTATAGATGGACACGTAGATGATCTTCATCTAGAACAAGATTATGTTACACACAAAGAGCAGATTATCAACTCCTATAGTTAAACTGAGTTATCAACATCAAGATCAGATATGTCCCAAACTCAAACTAAGGACATCATGAATACGGATATCCAACATTGTCTGCTCAAGGAGACAAGTCAGATAGAACAGGATATTCTAGAGTTAGCAGAGCATCAAATGGAAATAACGTCACCTACGGTGGTCATTTATCAGAGAATTCATTCTAAACAAAAGCTCTCAGAACAAGTAGAATCAAAGCATGAAGGTATTACTTCCACGATACTGGGGGCAACTTCGTCTCAAGCAAATGTCAACATAGGGAGCACAAAGAGTCCTTATGATGAAACTAGTGCCAATACTACAACCAGCCATGCCATGAATCTTCATCCACCCATCACCCCATCCATGAATTGGGACCAACATCGAAAGAAAGAATTGAACCAAAGTACGAAGAACATTATCAAAGAAAAAGGAGCTGATAAGCATAATGGACAAATCAAATACAAATGGATACCAAAGAATACAAAGAAAAATCATCCCTATCAAACTCCATTAGTCAAAGAAACTATGGGGAAAAATCAAAAAGGGAAAATTATCCATCAAGAATGTCCGCAAAAGCAAAGACAGGCTTCTCAAGCGACGTACAAAGTGTATCAAGCAGTTGGTCCTAATTCCACGCACACTTCCGTATCCACCCATCATTGCTCATCTTCCCAAGTTTGGAGAGTCAAAGGTTCCAAACTGTCAACCAATCCATCTCTTATCCCTAAACACACTCCATCCATGCCTCCACGCATAATATCCAATTCTTACATTGACCATGTATTGGCAGTGACCCTTCATCATAAGGATTTCAAAGGCACTCTATTGCGATGTGTGCACAGAGACAGAGTTAACTCCGGTATCAATGAAGCAAATCAGAAATCCCAAAAGCTGCATTCAAGTGCATGTATCTTAGCAAAGCATCTCCTTCAAGTAGGATACCGATGGCACATTATGATAGGGGCATCTACGTAAACACCACCAGGTGGTTCAACATGAATCTTTCAGAAAAAAAAGTCAAAAAATCAAAAAAGCAAAAAATCCAAAAAAAAAATCGTAAAAAGGATTGAAAACAGAAAGATAAAAATCATCCTCTAGTGAAAACCGCATGGGCGGCACTTTGGGCAAGACCATGATGAAAACCTGGCAAATAGGCATCATGTGTGGAATCGAGCATCTACGTGCGCCACTTCAGGTGAAAGCATCTCATCGCATCCATAATAAATCCAACATTCCATCCATCTTATCCATAATAAATCCGTTCATCCACGGACCATTTATCCAATCCATTCGCATATATCTGCATCCATAGTCCAAATTGTCTTGATCTTGATGAAATTTTGGGGCACACTTTACACTTGCTTATGGTAAACATCTTGACATGGGTTGTTTTCATTGATCCCATCCTTCCCCAGCATTATCTGAAACCATGAAGCATTATCCAAATTAGCATTCTTTATCCAAACACCTTATCTTATCACAAGATAATCCTTGGAATCCTTTGCGTATCCATCCATCCATACACCTATCTGAGCATCCATCTATGAAATTCCATACATTGCTAGACACTGAGAGCAAAAGTTTACATCTTGCTTTGGGAATAAATCTTGATCTATATCCTCCAACTTATGTGGCGATCCGAACATTAGAAAACATGAAACCAAATTGGTCAAAGCATTTGTGATCCAGAATCCGAATCATTAGCCCATGGCATATTTTGACGAGAAAACATTCCTTATCAAAGCTTCATTTTTCATCGAACATCAATCCAAAAAATCAATATCAGTCGCATCTAACACACCCTTCAAACGTCACATCAAATCATTCGAACAAATTTTGTTCCAAATCAAGCTTCATAAAACATGATCAATCAAATCCAATCAAAAAATCATCTCGGGATATCATTGTGTTGCTTAACACTATCCTTGCATTGTTGTGCATCCTCAACAATGTTATCATCATCAATCCTCATCATCCATCCTTGCATTATTGTGCATCGTCAACAATGTTATCATCATCAATCCTAATCAATCAAATCCTCACATTGTTGTGTATCCTCAACAATGTTATCATCATCATCAATCCATCGATTCGATCAATCAACCTTAGCTTGGTTTTCAACAAAATACCAAAACAAAGCACTGATATCATCACACATGTCCATATCCAAATCGTCAAAACATGCGAAAAATCCAAAAACACTCATAAAATCAAGGAAAAATGTCAAAAACATTGGAATCCAAACTAAGTCATCTCTGAGCTTAAACGTAGGCAAGGCTCGTCTTTGATCAGCCCCCGAGACATCAAAATCCAAAAACATCCAAAACATCAAAATCCAAAAACATTCGAAAAAGCATCAAAATCCAAAAACATTCAAAAAATACAAAATCCAAAAACATTTGAAAAATAAAAAATCAAAACATTTGAAAATCTCAAAAATACCAAAAACAGCCTCAAAACATTTCAAAACTTCAAAAACATCCAAATATTTGAAAAAATCCATCTATCTCATCTCACATTCACTCGAAATAATCAATCATCCATAATAAACTGATCGTCACCTTCATCCTTTGGAAAAACAAACAGAAACAATCACAACAATTGGCAAAAGCAAGCTTCAATCGTAAAATCAAAAGCAAACAACAATCTTTAAAAACAAAATCAAACTCTTGATCAATCACAAACATGTCAGTCAACCTTATATCAACAGCCTATCAATCAACTTATCAAACCATCATCATCCTGTACAATGCATGTCCTAGGATATATCGTTCTGATAATGGGCATCATTTTGGATATCACTTGGATTCCTATCCTATCAAAACACATCCCTTTGGCTGAAGGTATGAAGAACATTGACTTGTTTGTGTACTTGATCTTTTCTTTTGATTTATCTTATTGCGCTCATTCCAAGGACCTCTTGATGATATCCAAATGAGGGATTTAGAGAGATAGGAATGGGGCAACCATCATTATCTTTTGTCTGTTGTGCTTGTTGGATGTTCTTGTAAAATAACTTGGCTAATACTTTCTTTGTTAGGTAGTCCTAGCAAGGTTTCTATGTCAAGTGTGAACAAGAATGCTCCTATCTAATTGTTGAGTCAAAGTCCATCACACTAGGTACCACGCCATCCTGGTTCTTTATACCGATGCATCGTGCCTATGTGTTATCAAACATAAGAAAATTTGGCCCTTTGAAAATCCTCCCTCGGCAAGTAATCATCATCATCATCATCATCATCATCTCATGTCTTGTTGGAATCTCTTATTTTCTTCTCTCTCTTGCTAATCACGCTAACATGCTACCATGACAGTTAATCATAAATCATCACCATTGCAGCCATCATGCATCCACAAACTGTCAGCATACTGCATATTGCATTTCATATCATACAGAAAGCATTAATCATACCACATGCATTCATCCCCATCATTGCATAATATAGATTGGTTATTCTAGGCATCTCATAAACCATACATTTATCATCCATTGCATAATCATAAAAGCATCATCATATCAAATCATGTGCATCCATCATATCATCCATACATCATCATATCATCCATTAAAATAAAACATCATAATCATCTCATCATCAATGATGTCACTGTCATGCTACAAATCAGGATCAAGTGTGTGTAATATATCAAAATAGGCATGAGACTACCCATGGTTGATGACTGTCTACATCATCAAATTTGTCTACATCAAATATTCGAGTTGAACTGATCTTGAACCTCTTTTTCGAGAGATCGACCCTCAAATCAGACCTCTTCACCCGATCTCTCGAGGGGGCAATATACCAGCATAATTCTTCTTGCTGGGGCAATAGTGGGGCATCCAAAAAAATCAGAGAAATTTTGACTTTTGATCACGACAAGTTTATTCTTTGAACCAATGCAACAAGTGCATCGCTTCAAAGAGGGCAAAATGTAGACATTGAAAATATACAGATTGATATCACACGCTGATCTACTAACATTGTTTCTTCCTAAATCATCCCTCGGTCTAACTGTTTAATCAAATTCCCTTATCTGATTAAATTCATCAATATTCATCTCTTAATTAAATAAATTATTTTGTCAAGTCACTTTCCCTTGTTAATTAAATCAATTCATCTGATCTAATTATCCCTATTTAATTAAATAATCAATTTATTTGATTAAATCTCTAAAGTCTATTTGTTAAATTAAATAAATTAAAACCTTATTTGATTTAATCTAACACCATCCCTTTTAATTAAATAAATCAAAATCTTTATTTAATTAGCCTCTTATCATATTCCTCTTTTTTGATTTAAATTAATCCAAAAATCTAAATCAAATGTCAAATCAACTAAATATCCCTTAAATTAATCAAATCATTCAGATAATCTTAATCCATCAAATCCTCTAGATTTTGCAACTTGCACATTAAATCATTTATTTGATTTAATAATTCCCTATTTTCATTCAAAAAGGCATCTAAGTAGGAATATTCCTCAAATTTGAAATCTCCCCAAAAGGACTTGTCCATCCAACAAAGCATTTAAAGCTCTTACATTGTCTCTACATGTCTCCCACTTGGCATTTAACTCATCCATCCCCTAAACATGTCATCTCATCAAATTCAAATTTCAAACTTGCACATGGATCAAAACTTGCTCATTCCTCATCCAATCACATTTGGACAAGTGGCATTTTGCCATTGGCCAAATCTTTGTCCCACATTGCTCTATTTTGGCTTTGTTTCCATTTCAACATTCTATAAATAGAATGCTTCACCATGCATTTTATCATCCACAATTATGCAAAGTTATTATGCACAAATATCTCTCAAATTCCATCCATCTTCTTAACTAGTTTATTGCAGATTTTGGAGCTCATTGAGGGACTTATCAAGTGGATCAATCATCTTCAATCAACATTTGCATTCAAGGAGTTGGGAAAGGGAAAATCTCCACACACCTATTTGCACCAACTCCCTCAAGAGATCAAGAGTTTGCTTGCATTAGATAGGATTTAATTGTTTCATTTGTGTTCTTCATTTTCGTTTCTTATCTTTTGCAAATTTCAAATGGATTTCTTGAGGAATCATTTGTTTCTAACCTTGTGTTTGATCTAATTGTTTGCATGTTTATTGTGTTTGTGCAAGGTCTAGATTCAAATGGTTCAGACTCAAATGTATTGGCAGGAATTATGTTCTACAAGGGTCTTACAAGCATGTTAGATATTCATGTTGTTGCAGATCCCTACCATATTGTTCTTCACGATGTTTTCAATCAATTCATCTTCATCTTGGTTTCCTAACAAGGGACTGCGTTCAATAGACATCAAAGTTTGTAAGGAGTACTAGTCTTCTTCATCCAGAGAAGGCCATACATTTTACTCCAAATCTGCATGTGGTTGGGAAAGTGGATAGAGGACTAGTTTCTTTCTCACATTTCCATTAGAAATGATCATGTTACCGGACCTACAACCTATAAAGGCATCTGTAATTGCCAACCAAGGTTTGCCTAAGATGAGGGGATATCCTGCAAGGTTATGTTTAGGCTGCAACACCATAAAGTCTACAGGGTACTCCCATGAGTCCAATGTTATTACCAAGTCTTTTTATGATTCCCTTAGGTTTGACTGTAGATCTATTTGCTAATTGTAGCACAGTAGGTGTAGGTCTAAGCTTCATTAATTGTAATTTTCATAGTTTCTTTAGTCATTACATTGATGGCTACCCCAAGGTCAATTAAGGTATTCTTAATGAGAGTACCATTTATTTTAACATCAACTATAGGGCTCCCAAGGTCTGTATATTTGGGGACAATTATGTTTCCCAACATAATGTTTGCAAGTTGTCCTAAGATATGTATAGTTTGAGGGTCCTTACATTTCCTGCTTGTATTTTTGAGGCACAACTCTCTTACTATTTTGGTATAAATGGGAACTTCCTTAATAGCCTAGATGAGGGGTATTTTGATGCAAACATCCTTGATTTGTCCCAATAGATCAATTTTAGCTTGTGAATTATGTTTTTGGACTATTAATATTTTAGGGAATGGAGGCTCTAGACTCATGGTTGTTGGATTGACCTGATTTGACTCAGGTTCCTTAGGTTGTTTTTCCATGGGCTTCGTTGGGAGTTCATATCAATTAATTCAATGATACGAGGAGATGAAGACCTAGCTAACATCTTCTCGTATTTGAGGTGTACATCACTCACTTCAACCCCATAGGTGGGGTATTGTATGGTTTCATTAGCATAAGCTTGTTGGAAAGACTTGTTATTTGGGTTAGGTGCAGGTTGTGCTAGTAATTGAGGTGCTCTTGGTGGATTTGGTGTAGCTATTGAAGGGTTTAGCATTATGGCTTGTTGATGTGGATGTAAGGGCTATTGTGGTTGTTGATAGTTGAGATTTTGATTTTGCCACTGTTGACTTCTTTTCCACTGAGGTTGCCATTGATTTTTTTGGGGTGACCATTGAGAATTATAATTAGATCCTTGGAAATTTTGTGGTGGCCACATATTTTGTTGTTGTTGATACCAATTGGATTGAGGCATTGGCCATTGTGAGTTTTGCACATTGGCCCAAGATTGAGCGTTCCAAAATTAGGGAAAATTCATTATTGACTGGAAATGACATGTTATAATTCAAGGAATCTTGGGGCATACCTTGTTTTGGCTTCCATGGTTTGCATTGAGCTATGTAAAAATCTTGACCATCTTCATCTTCTAGTGCATGAAATTTTGATTTCCCTTGCTCATCTTTAGAAATACTAGCCAACTCCTTGCACTTGCAATTGATCTTCTTTTGTCTATAGTGTGGGCAGTATTCTGTGAGGGTTGCTTTTGCTTCCTCTTACTTTTTCTTGATGTGAAGGGTATCTAATTGTGTAGCCAAGTGGCTTATGACATCTTCATTCATGTTTGATAGATGATTACTTAGCTCCACCCTTGAGACTCCAATGGTTGATTTGTTGATGGAAGATGTCTTGTCCCTCTAACCTTCTTGGTAAAAGAATTTGAATAGTTTCTACATGTAGTGATGGAAAATGTATCCCTTTACATTTCCTCACTTGTTTGGTCCTTCCTAGTTAATTTGGACTTAATTGTGCTTTAATTTAGTGTTGTAAAATGTATTTATTTACACTTTCACACTTATTTAGGGATCCCTTAATTAATTGTGCTTAAATTTTCCTTAATTGGACCTTTTATTCATTTACCAAGCCTATTTAATTGTATTTTCCAAAGAGGAAATCCGACATTCATTAATGCCTTAACATAACACTTCTCATTGAGCAATGTGTGTCCTAGGTTTATGGACCCGGGACCCATTCACCCATGGGTGAATGGGTCCTCCCTAGAACTTAGGACCTAAATTTAAATTATATTTTTTTATGGTATTTTAACCTATTCAAATATGTGATTCAATGTCGGCTTGTGATATTTGAATTTTGAGAAATTGAGGATATATATCTATAAAATAATGTCATTTCACTATATTTCACCTAGAACTTTTTATGTGACTTCATAAAAGCAATTCAAGAGCAATTGAAGGCATTCAAGAGAAGATTTATCATATTTTTATTGCAACATTCAAGATCCAATTGTCATGTCAAAGTTTTCTTGCATCATGCATGTTTTTGGAGCTAATATGGTGATGTAGGTTTCATGATCTAATCAAGCATTCAAAGCACTATTTCAAGAAAGATTCAAAGTTCAAGATCCACATCCATTTAAGCCATTTCATGCAAGTTGTAGATATACATTCCAAGTTTTATTCAAGGGTTTTTTGAGTGGTAACATAGCTTTGTTCATTCATCATTCTCTCTTTCATGTTTCATTTCATTTCAAGGTTTAATTACCAAAATGGGGTTAGACCAAGGCAAACCCCCATTCACCAAAAACAAAAAAAAAAATCCCTTTCATGTTGTGTTTGTAGATCTAGGTGGAATAAATCTTAAAGATCTCTTCAAGAGAAAAATTGAAGAAGTTGACAAAGTTGCAAAAAATTTCATAAAATTTGTCATCTCACAAAAACTCATCTACATAATTTATTTATGACATTCCAACACTGTCACTTGGAAAAATTGGAAGATTCGGATCTATAGCAAAGGCTCCCGAAAGTTGCAGAAAATCCCTGACAGTGGACCCATTCACCCCTAGGTGAATGAGTCCCAATCAGCCTTTGAAATTTGACTTTTGGTGAAAGGTACACTCAGATCTGCCCTTCTCTAATTTACAATTTGATTGTAGGTTCTGTCAATATTGAGCTTAAAATTGTTGTTTCAAGTGTTAAGTTGGATTTTGGTGTTATTTTACTATTTTTAGTTTTTCTCCCCAAAGTGTCGTTTGATCTTGACCCTTATCCTTTAGTCATAAGGAAATTTGAAGATTCACACCTTGAGTTGACTCACCTTAAGGTTGTAAGCCAATTATTTGTGTGGATATCATTTCCTAATGAAAGAAAGGAGAATAGGTCTATCTATTATCATTTTGGTGAATCCCTTTTCTCTCAACCTATTTTTCTATGTTTCACTACATACTCTACAAATCTCATCAAATGGTAAATGTGAGATGTCTCCTACCCCAATGAGGTTGAGTACATCCATACAATATTCATTAACTCCTCTTAAGAATACCACTTTCAGAGATTCATTAAAGAGTTTGTTTTGATGGGATTTCTTGAGGCAGAACTGAAACCTCTTAATATAATCCTCTAAAGATTCATCTTCCTTTTGTGACATCCTGAAGATGTCATCCCTCTTTCTATTTATGCCTCTGCAATAATCCTGGTACTTCTCTGGGAACTTTGTCTTTATTGTGTTCCAATTGGGAACAACATCTCTTCACAAGCCCATGAACCATCTTAGAGCAGTGTCTTTCAATGTTGCTGGAAATAGTTTGTCTGTGTGCATATGTTGTATAGTTATAACTTTGGAATAGCACATCAAACTAAAAAATAAAGGTATTTGGGTCCTCTATAACCAACCCATAGAAGATAGGCAGTGCTAAAGGAGGTATGTTCTTCAAAGCAACAGTCCTTTCCTGGTTGACTATATGGAACTCAAATGTTACATGCTCTGGTGGGTCTTCTACTACTACATCAACCATGATGCTTATGTGTATGTGGGAAGTCTCCTTTATCTCTGGTGTAGGTACTGGTTTCAGGGATGATTCTTCTTCAGGAATAACCTTGCTCTATTCACTATGTTCACCAATATCTTGCAATACTTTGAGTGTTGAAGGGAGAAATCCTCTCGTAGCATCTCTTTTCCTCTGCATGTAATGTTTGTAACTTTGTAGTTCAATGGTTCCTGCACATTGTTAGTAACTTATGTTGTATTGATGGCTAAAACCTATTTACCCTAATGTTGAAAATGGAATTGATAAACTAGCAAAGCTTAAAAAGAATTGGAAATACACAAGTGAATCCTGAACTTAGAACTGTCCCCGACAACAATGCCAAAAATGTGAGGCCTCTCTATTGTTTGATTAACTTGGTGCTACAGGTAGACACTCAATTTAGAGGATGGATTCCTAATTGAACATTTCATCTTCTATGAGAGGCTTCATTTAATTATCAACCAGGACTTCGTAAGCTTTTGACAATGCTGGCACTAGTTGTGCATTCATGGATTCTAACACGACCTATATCAATGAGTATAGGTGATTTACACATGTACAAAAAATGGTAAAAGTTGGAAAAGGAAATGAAACGTTAGTTGGAAAAACCTAGAAATAAACATAAGATGTTACTTGTGCTACGAGTACTTATCACTTGAGACTGTGACTACTAACTTCTAAGATTGAATTGCAACTAATCACTCCAGGAGTATGAAAAAAACATTTAAGCTACAAAATCTAATTCAATTACAGAATCACATTCATGAATTCCTCATGCATGAAACCAGAAATTATTTTAATTGAACAATGCATGAACTATTATAATAACATAAAAGAAAGAGTGGATAGCAATACCTCAAGTGGCCCTTACTTGAGTTGTTGCTTGCACAATAGATATCAACACTTTATACTTGATCAATAAATTGTGATACTGAATTAACTCCTTTATTGCATAAAAAATCTGAACTCTGATGAGAATCTACTAAATATTTCTCATTCAGTAATACATGTTTGTCATTCAACTCATAACATAAAACTAATAGTGAGTAATTATCAACTGGTAATTAGAAATAAGCTAAAATAGGTAACTAAACAACTGGTAACTAGATTTTCTCCTCACAACGGATCACACTATATAGGGTCCATGAGGAGTCTTATGCATTCTAGGACTAAAAATAGAACCATAATATATTTTCCCACTCTCCCTCAAGAATAGGGAGAGGACTTAATCTTTGCAACAGAAAACCATTACTGAAAAGTAGAAGAAAATAATTTAAACTCAAACTTTTCCTTAATGGTTTAACCACCATGACAAAGACGTGTTTCATGAAGAATGTCACATCATGGGTTAACCTGATTAGAATAGAGTCCTTGCCATCTTATTTGGTGCATATGGTGACTCACGACTTGACCATTTAATGGTCGCCTTCATTCTTCTTTGGAATGTTGAGCTTTAACCATTCTAACCTCTCCCCTGCAACTGCCTGTGGTCCTTATTCTACATATTGAAAATCTAGTTGCTACGAGTTACAACTCTTCTTGGCTACAAGAGGTTAGTTTTAACCTAAGGCATACACATCATTAGAAATCATAAATTAAACATAGAATCATACTGAATTTTATGAACATTCACACATTCACTCATACAAATTTCATCATATCATATTTGCATTACCACATACTAAAGTTTGATTTAAAGTGAATAGAAGGTATAAAAGATGTATAAGTCTTAGGAATGTCTGTGAACTTTGGCAGATTGAAATGATAAAATACATAAAATAATGAAGGAAATATAGCCATAAATTAAGCCCATCACTACCTAATGATGGAAAATGATGATGTTTTGGAAGAAATATGTTCGTCAGATTTAGGTGTCTACATTTTGCCCTTCTTTGAGATAATGCATTTTTATGGCATTGTTTCAAAGGAAGTATGAAAGAATTTGTGATGACATGCCCCAATGAAGAAAAGGAGGTAGGATGCCCCCTTGAGAAGTTGGCGAAAAATAAAATGTTTAGGTCAAACTCTTGAAAAAGGTTGGAAATATATGAGAGAGATGACGCAATATGGAAATAGTATGAGAAGAAAGATTTGGATGAGGAGGAAGGTAATGAGATTGTGGGTTAATATGGTGAGAGATTGTGATGAGATGGTTATTGTTGATCAATATCACATAATAAGATGGATAATGAATGATATGGAACATATAGAAATGAGATAAATGAATGGAAATAGATTATATGGATATGATATTACTAGATATTGTGCTTTCTATTTTGTGTTCTTTTATCATCATAGAGCATTTTATTGTGGAAAATGGATATTTTTACACCAAGGTATGAGAAACCATGGTGACTTTAGTATCCTTTTCTTGGACATTGACACTGCAAACAAGAAGGATTGTCCTCATACCTACTAGACATAATAGAACCTTGTCAAAATATGTGAGGAAAATGAAACTTAAAGCAGAATATCCCAAATGAAAAAAGTATTTAATGACCTTATACACACAGGAAGTTTGTTAATGCTAGAAACCATTCCAATACACATAAGGAGCGTACATGCCCTAATAATGCAACAAGAACATTCCATAGACATGACATATGAAAGCAATGACCTTGCCCCATTCCTGCTCCTCTAATCTCGTGGAGATATCCTTGAGTAGAATAGGAAAAGACAATAACGTAAATCAATCAAACAAAAAGACTCACTGATCAAACAAAGAAAATTCCATTAGAATATCTTGCCAAAAGATATGTGCTCAAATATGGATAATGCCTATTGTAGGAAGGATGCATTTGTTAAGGAATAATAGATAAAGGTGACTAAAGTTGGTTAGGCAACTAATTGGTAAGCAATAGGCTAGCTTAATAGCGGTCTTTTGTTTGCATTTTTTTTGAAAGTGTGATGTTTGTAGGTAATACATAGTTTAATCTTTCTTGAGTGTAATTTATAGGCAATGGAAAATTATTATGGAAATGATGGGTGAATGTGATCGAGGTTTATTGTGATTTGGGATGAGTGAATTGTTTATTATGGATAATGTGGGATAATGACTTGGTAGTTTGTGCAAGGTTTCCTCTGATACTGAATTCAAGGATCCAATCCAAACACTAGGCCAAGTAAATGCCCCTCGTTAGGTATAGGATTTTTTCTTTATGGGATGTATGTCATGAACTAAGATGGAAGGGAATGTCCCTAAATATCAACCATTATCAAGACATGATAGGGGTGATAGGTGCATGAAAGGATTTTATTATGGATTGAGTGTATGAAGACACTAATAGATGGTGGATAGTGGTTTCTACATATGATGATTGTAAACAAGTTTCCACCATGGTACTTACCCAAGGCACCACTGAAGTAATTTTCACCATAAAGTATATTATTTCTCTTTACTTTTGATTTTTTTTTCTATTTTCTATTAGGATACTCTGAGGATCATGTGAAGAATTTCTTCAGGTGAACACTATTCATGGGTGCATCTAGCAGTTCGCCCTCAGGTGTAGTTAGTTGGTATGCTCCAAATCCATAAGTTGATGTAACAATGTAAGGTCATTGCTATTTTGGTTTGAACTTACCCTTCTTTTCACGATCTTGTTGGTTCTTTTGGTTCTCCTTTAGTACTATATCTCCTATTTGAAATGTGCAAGATACGACTTTCTTGTTGTAGCTACAACAAAGGTATTTTTGATAAGCTTGTAGATGATTGAGCACTTGAAGATGTCGTTCATCTAACATTTCTAAGTCATGGAGTCTACAAACTTTGTATTCTTCATCATCACATTGTATGTTGTATAGAAACCTTCAGTGATGGGAGTTTGACATCTATATGTAATATGGCTTCAACTTCAAACACCAATGAATAAGGAGTGGCTCCTATTGGTGTAGGGATACTAGTTTAGTACACCCATAGGTTGGGGTTAAGATGGATATTCCAGTCACAGCCAATGTCATTGGCCATCTTTTTGAGGACTTTTAGGATTGTTTTATTCGACGCCTCAGCTTGGCCATTACTTTGAGGGTAATACAGAGTGGAGAATCAATGCTAAATGTGGAATTTATGACAAAGGTCATGAAGGACTTGGTTTTTGAATGATTGGCCATTGTCAATGATAATGGTAGAAGGAGCACCATATTGGAAAATAATATCATGGAGAATGAAATTATCTATTTTATTTCTAGTTATGAGTGTAAGGAGGATGGCTTCAATTCATTTTGTAAAATATTCTATAGCGGTGATAATGAATTTTTGACCATTGGGTGATGATGGGCTGATCTTACCTACAAGGTTGAGACCCCGCTATGAAAAATGCCACACTATAGCTATCACTTGTAGCTCATGTCCTGGTGCATGAATAAGGTATTCATGCTATTGGCGTTTATGATTTTTTTAGCAAATTGATTAGCATCATGTTCCATTGTGGACCAATAGTAGCCTGCTCTTATGAGTTTCTTTGCTAGATTAGGACCACCAGAATGTGCCCCACAAATACTATTGTGCACCTCACATAAAGAAATTTGGGCTTCTTTTGAGTTGAGACATCTTAAAAGGTTACCATCAAAACTCCTTTGATAGAGAGTATCACCAATTATTACAAAGTGGGAGGAGCATCGTATGAATGTTTTGCGTTGCTTTGATGATAAGTCGGGTGGGAAGATATTCTAGTGGAGGTATGTGTAGACGTCATGATAACATGGAGAGTTGGGACCAATAATTTCACACGCGAGTTCAAAATCTGAGACGTCAAATGCAAGAATCAAGAGTTTTTCTACTAATAACTCACATGTTTGGGTATTATGTGGCATATCCAAGAGAGATCTGATCAAATTGCCATTGCATCAACCATATTATTTTTTAAATAGTTCTTGAAGTTGTCTACCATTTTCTTATATGGTTGGAGATTCTCGTCTTTTTTTTGTAGTCATAATTTACTTGCCTAATGACTAACTAGGAATCTCCATGAACCTGTATTTCCTTAATCTTCCATGGCATTTCCATTTTTAATCTAGTTATTAAAGCCTCATACTTTGCAATGTTACTTGTACATGGGAAAGATAATCAGTATGACTTTGGGATACAATCATCATGTGGGGTGATAAATATTATTCCCACTCTTGAACCATGTTGAGTATAGGAACCATCAAAGTATAATCTCCATAAATGGGATGGGGTTATATTGAAGATTCCTTCATCTAGAAAATTTGTAACCAATGGGTGGTCAACAATAGTGGGGGCATCGACCAATTGATCTACAAGTAATTGTCCTTTAAATGCTTTCCTATTCACATATTTGATATCAAACTTGTTGAGGATCATGATCCATTTAGCTAACCTTATTGTGAGTGTTACCTTGCTCACTAGATATTTGAGGGGATCAATTTTAGCTATTAGCTTATTTTGGTTATTCAACATGTAGTGTTGAATCTTTTGAGAAGCAAAGATGACTGCTATACATGCACGCTCAATTGGAGTGTAGTTGAGCTCATACCCAACTAGTGTGCAAATGATATCATAGATAGCCCTTTCCTTACCTAAAGAATCATGTTGTGTGAGAAAGGCTCCCAATGCTGATAATGTGGTTGAGATGTATAGTAATAAAGGTTTTCGTGAGGTTGGTGACATAAGCAACAAAGGAATCAAGGTAGTATTTGAGATGTTGGAAAGCTTGTTCATAGTTCTTGTCCCATTTGAAGATAACTCCTTTATGCAATAAATGTGTAAATGGATGTAATTTGTCTACAAGTTATGTGATGAACCAACAAATAGATTGTAGTTTCCCTTATAGGCTACACAAATGTTTTAGAAGCTAGGTGGAGGCATATCTATTATTGCTTTGACTTTCAATGGATCCACTTCGATGCATGTTCAAGAAAGTATGTATCCCAATAACTTCCCTAATGTGATACCAAATACACACTTTTTTGGATTTAGCCTGATGTTGTATTTCTCTAGTATGTCAAATATTTTAGCAAGGACATCTAGATGGTCTTCCCTTTTAAGTGATTGTATCAATGGGTAAGTGGAAAAATATGGTGTACCAAAAAGTGGCCACTCCACTTTTTGGTTCCAAAAAAATGGCCACTCCGCTTTTTGGTTCCAAAAAAGAGAAAATGTGAGCACATTATAATGAAACATGCTCGTGTTATGGTTTGGTTTGTACATAACACGAGTGCATTATAACAAACTCACATTATGTGAATGCTTTCACAAAATGTGAGTGCATTTCACATTTACATATGGACATTTACTTTCGTATAGTTTAAGTTATATTTCATGTATATAGTTTTAGGATGTTTGAGAGTGGTTTCAGATCTCTAGGAGTTATAATGAAAAATCTAATGTTTGGAAGATCTTATAATTTTTTAGATAGTCAAATTTTAGTAATCAACATGTCAAATTTCAATAATCAAGAGGTCAAATTTTAGTAATCAACATGTCAAATTTCAGTAATCAAGAGGTCAAATTTTAGTAATCAACAAGTTGTATCTGTTACTTGGAAAAATGAGATTAAACATAATAGAGGCAATGAATCAACACAATAAACCACAAATGATACAATTTAAAACCGAATACACTTCCAAACCAAACAATAGAATGCAAGAAACACAATGAAATCATAATTAAGAAAGCATTAATATTACCTTCACCGTGTTGACATAACTTACTTACATTGTCCCCCTTTGCTTTGCTTTGCTTTGCTCTTAGATTTGGTATGCTCTTCTTCACTTCAAGCTCAAAAGTGTGTGAAAGAGATCAATGATGCAAAACTCCAAAGTTTGTGGTTAGCCATCGAAGAGATATGAGGGCTACTTTTATAGAAATGATTGATTTGAATGAATGATCTAGATTAAGAGGTGGAAGATCAAGATCAAGGGTTGAGGATTGTTGAGAGGAATTGATTAGGGATTTAATTGATTACAACTGGCTGCAAGATTCTAGTTAATTATTTGCATGAGGAATTGATTGAAGAGTTACGAGATTTGATTGCCTCATTAAATCACACTGAGTGGGAGTGAACTGATTTGATTGATTAGTGAACTAGAATTAATTGTTTCATTAACTCACACTGAGTGGGAGTGAATTGATTTAATTGATCAGTGAAGTGAAATTGATTATTGAGTCAATTGGAAGAGAGTAGTTGTTAAGAATGAGGTGGAATATGCATGAGATAATAATTAATTAAATTAATTAATTATTAGAGGAATGAACAAAATTAAATTTATTAAATAAATAAAATAAACAATTTTATTTGTTTTGGAAGAAGATAATATTTGAGAAATAAATTAAATAGTTAAAAACAATTATTTAATTTAGGAAGTGAGAACTTGCATGAGTATTTAATAATTAAATAATTTTATTTATTTATATTTTTTAGGAAAACTTGATACAAGCAAGGGTAGCTCTCATTCATTAATGAAAAACTAGAGATTACATAGGATTTGCTATTACATATTACTTAGAGTAGGGATATCACACCTACGCCTAGCTCTACCATCCTCCTCACCTGGAAATCTTCTAGAGCTCCCTTCTTTTCTATCACATGGTTGAGGAAAATTTCTAGATCTTTTGCTTTAATGGCTACCTTAAATTTATCGACAACTTCAACCACTTCCTTTTTGTTGTGAACACTCTTAGCTTCGACAATATCATAGACCACCCCTAATTTTGGCCATACTTTGAGTGTTGAGACAGTCGTGAGGGCTGCTTGAACATGAATGTCATGTAGACACTAAGCCACTGAGTTACTCACGCTCTTACTTCTGGTTAAGCGAACCACATTCATGATAACAAGACCTAACAAATCTCCATCATGGATATGAGCGCCTTTAAGTCTATGTTATCCTAATACTTGTTTCACCACATTAATGACCTCCTCGAACTCCTTTTTGAATAGCCTACCAATTTGTACCTCATAGGTTTCTAGAGCAACCTCCACCATTTGCCCACAACCAACTGATAACCTATAGCATCTACATACAACCATAACCTTCATTGAAAAACACAACATGCTTCCTAAGGCCCCCCACTGGCATTATAAAGGCACAAGGAGGCACTGGAAACTTCTTTTTGAAGTTAGCAGACACCATAATATTCCTTGTGCATTTTTGGGATCCCTTATGTATTGGACTTGCCTTTGTGTGTCTACCAGCCCCTGAACCCTTTACATCTTTGTGATCTTCATAGCCCCGTGAACCCATCACCTCAACCTAGGCTATAACCATGATTTAAAAACTGACACCTCCATAAGCTTTATCACAACACCCAAGCACCCAATCCCTTCCACCATGTCACTATAGAATTTATAGAGCTCGAAAACTCCACCTTTAATATGATAGCCTACTAAAGAGGTCCACTATAGTTGCTTTAGTTAAGGGAAGACACCAGAAAGCTGAGCTTCTATTCGATACTCTGTGAGATTACATATCTCACCTAATCCAATAAAACTTGAGTGGTACCAATGAAAATCCCTTTTGAAATCCCTAAAATAGCAGAATCGGACCAAGCGGACAATGTTCTATAAGAGGATGACCACATTGAGATTCCACATGACTGCCACCTATAGAACCCCTCACGTCCTTATGTCATATTTATATCATATCACCTAATCCTCTACAAATCATTGTGTAGCCAAAATCACAACCTTGACCAATTATTGGGATTAGTTGAATGGCGAATGTTTTTAGGTTAATCAATACCTTGGTTAGAAAGGTAATCAGCCACCTTATTCACCTCCATGTACGTGTGAGACAAGTTGTAGTCACCAATTTGATTTAGTTTTGACAATATTTTTTCCAACCATTGATTCATCTTCCAACTTTAAGCCTTTCTCACGATGACAACCCTTACCACCACTTTTGAATCCCCTTCAATGTCGATATTACCTAGCCTTACATTTACACAAAAGCATAAACCTTCATATAGAGCACTCCATTATGCTTCATTGCTCATTCCTTTAGGAATATTTTTTGATGCTACTCATATCAACTCACCAATGTCATTTTTGATAACAAACCCAACACCAGAGAGCCTTGGGTTCCCCTGCAAGGCACTATCGAAATTTTGTTTTAGCCTGCCTTTGGGAGGCAATTTTTATTTGACTTTGCTCCGCTTCACTCTCTTTTTCAGGAAAGATAGTTTTGGTGGATTTAACTTAGGCTAGTTCTTCACCATTCTCTGGTCCCAGGTTGAAACATAGTTGAAAGGTCGCTTCCTTGTTTGGGTGTTCAAGTGCTTGCATATTCCCAATTCGATTTTAATTAGCAAGCTTTGAATTGGGAATGTTTTCTCTTTAATACACATATTCCTCTCTTTCTAAATTTTCCAAATCATCATTGCAAGCACTTCAAACCAAAGTCCCACCATTGTTGAACCATTGTAGAAACACAACTAATAATCAAAGACTTCTCTTACTTTTCCCTGCATGGGTCCATACCATTCAAGTTTGGCTCGAACAAAGCACCAACATGCTTGTGCAACTTCACACTACACCATGATCTATAGTTTCTTCATGTTTGTAACACATTACACATCTATGTGGTCCTACCAACCCGATGCAATTTGGTTGGTCACCTGTTAATATCCTCTCATGTATCATAGTCCAACCAAAGGCTCCTACCTTTGGAAGGACCAACTTTCCCTAGCACAACTTGTTTGGCCACAACACTAAACTTGTTTTCTTCTTTAGGACCTCATACCCCAACCTTGTCAAGTACCTTCCAAGAGGAGCCACCGCTTCTTTGAAATCTCATAGTTTAGCACTTGTCTTAATTGATTATCCAAAAAATCATTTTTTTCCCATTTTGCCTCCCCCTGAACCCCATTATTTTCAATAAAATTGTAGAATTTATTGTCATACACCAAAAACAAGACACCCACAACCTCCTTTATACCTGGAAGTTGGTCCATCGGGGCATACCCGTTCCATGAGTCATGCCAAAATGAGGCCGACCTACCATCCTTCAGTTGCCAATTAATATGCTTTTTTATCACCGGCCTGCATTTTAAGATAAATTTCAAATGGCGGAGCCTCTCTCTAGATTCGCTATTGTTAAAATGTGCTCCCTTTCTAGAACATCCAAGTATTTTGCTTTGATCAACTTGCACCAAGGTGCCTCTTGATTAGTAAACAATTCCCATACCAACTTTGCACCCAACGCTCTATTTTGCAGCCTTATGTGTTTCACCCCCGTGTTGCCCTCTTCCTTAGGTTTCTTAATCATTTCCCATGCCAGGAGAGGAATGTGTCTCTTCTCGTTTGACCCATCCCACACAAGTTTTCTTTGAATACCCACAATTTTCTTACTGGATTTTTTAGGGATTTTAATACAAGATAGCAAATAAACGGGAATGACAGCCTAGACAGCTTTCAGCATCGTTAATCTTCCAGCAAAAGTCAGCCACCTGCCTCTCCAACACTCGACCCTCAACCTGCATTTCTTCATTTTCTCCTCCCAATTCTCACTTTTAACCACCCCATGGAATAAGGGTACACCCAGGTATTTCATGGGCAAGCTTGTCGATTGGAATCCTAGTAGATTAGCTACCTTTCGCTAGAACCACTTCAAAGTATTATAGAAAAATATTTTTGAATTTTCTATATTTATTGATTGACCTGCTTCTTTACTAAAAAAATCTATTGGTCTTTTGACATTTTCTAATTCAATAATGTTAGAGGTTTCGTACAAAATTGTATCATTTGCAAAAATTTGGTGAGTAAAATGGTTAAGAGAAGGAGTGACTAAAATACCTCTCCACGCACCTCTATGTTGGAGTTTGTTTATATGTCGACTAAAAGAATCTGCCATTATCATGAACAGGAATGGTGAGATCAGATCACCTTGTCTTAGGCCCCTTGCTAATTGAAAGAAACCATGAGGAGCACTGTTTATGACAACTGAATATCTGGGTGTGGATATACAACCATATACCCATTTTAACCATTGCTCCCTAAAGTCAAATTTTACCATAGTCTTCATCAGAAAGTTCCATCTCACTCAATCATAGATTTACTCAAGTCAATTTTTATGATCATCCCAAGCTGGTTGTTCTTCTTCAAAGTATGCACGATCTCATGTGCAACTATAATTCCCTCTGTTATATGTTTGTCTGGAACAAACCCACTTTGTTGTTTTTTTATGATCTTGGGCAATATCTTTTTAAGATAGTTCACCATTACTTTGGATATTATTTTATATATCGCATTACATAGTGAGAACGACCTATATTCTTCAAACTTGTTGCAGGATTCTTTCTTGGGTATGAGAACTATGTTTGTATTGTTTAAATCTTACAATATTCTCCCCTTCCTCCTCGACTCTTCCATTTCCTTGATTAGTTCCTCCCCAATGAAACCCCAAAAGGTCTAATAGAACAAAGCAGAGAACCCGTCAGGCCCTAGTGCCTTATCAGGTGACAATTGAAAGGTGGCATCTTTCACTTCTTCCACCAGTATTGGTGCGCTTAACATCTCATTGTCTTTTGTTGTTACCAATGGATCAATATCATTTAGCATACTGTAATTTAAAACGCCGACATCACCATCTCCCCCTAGTAGAGATTCAAAAACCTTTACAGCTTAGCAATTGTTGGTTCATTCAAATAAGACACCCCATCCTGCTCGATTTGAGTAATTTTGTTCCAACTCCTCTTCACTTTTAATGAGTTATGAAAATATTTTGTGTTGAGATCCCCTTCCTCCAACCATGTGTCCCTCAATTTCACCCTCCAATAGCTCTCTTCTCGCACCAAGATTTCACTATATTCCACCATCAATTCCTTTTCCTTATCATATTCCACCACTGTCATGCTTGATTTTATCACCATCTCACCTAAATCCACTAGGTGCTCTTTTATGCGCTCTTTCTCATCGAATATGTTTTTAAAACATTCTTTATTCCATACCTTGAGATGGCCTTTCATTCGTTGTAGCTTTTTTGGGAAAATAAACATCTTGGTACCTTCCACTTGGATTGGCGCCTCCCACCAAATATTCATTAGTTCTATCGAGTTTTCACACTGAAGCATCCTTTCAAACTAGAATTGGCCCTTCACTGGAGTCGAATCTTCTTTGACAGTTAATTCTACTAGAAAGTGGTTTGATATCATTATTGACCATATTGATGCTTTCGGAAATAATGGTTCATTTATCCAATTTTTTGAGACCAAAAACCTATCGAGTCATTCTGTTATATTGGTGAATCACCCCCACCTTCTATTGTTCCATGTGTGTAAACCATTACTTGCACTAATGTTAACTAAATTATTTTTTTCAATGAGATTTGCAAAATCTTTCTGTGCTTGAGAGACCCTCCTTATTCCCTTTGATTTTTCATGAATATTCACTATAGCATTGAAATCCCCCCCAACTGTCACTTTTCCACACGTTTTTTCAAAATCCAGGCTTATTTCATCCCATACTATTTTTTCTCTTTTGTTTTTATTGGTCCATAGACATTAAAAAGAGTATATTCATTTGAAGATGACAACATTTGTACCTTAACCTTCATCCAATTGAGATTTGACAATATGTGTGTCACTTTTGTCCTTGAAGGTCTCCACATCATTCCCAAATCGCCCGACGCTCCAATTGCATCCATGAACATGCCTTCCCATCCTTTGCAGTATTTGCAGAAAAGAGTTGTTTCTTCTCCTATTAATTTTGTCCCTTGCAACATCAAAACATCAATTGTATGATAATCAAGCTGACATTTTACTAGCCTTCTTTTGTTGGGGGCATTAATGCCACTAACATTCCATGTGAGGACCCTCATCTCCCTCTAAGGGATGAGTTACCCCCCTTGGATCTCAGCATGTAAGATTTGATGGAAGTTTGTTCCCCGTTTAGAGCCTCCTCCTCACGTTTGTGTTTGTTTGTTTTTCTTTCTACTTTTGACCTCGATGCCAATGTCATTTTTGTTGCACTCTATGAAATAATTCTTGGTTCTAGGATAACCAATCCTTCCTCCAAACCCCTTTCAACAATTTGGCCCTCTTCCTCTTCTACACCCTTGGGATCTTCTATTGGAGTTACTTCCACCATTGAAAGCAACTCTACTTCCTATTGTGTTATGTCTTCCAAATGGGGCATTTCCAGATATGCACCATCCGTTTCTATCCCCATTTCTTTGGTTTCTATACACTTTGATTCTATTTTTCAAGGGAGGGTCAGCCATCCTTTTGGGATTTCAGGCTCTGGTTCCATTTTCTTATTTTGAACATTCTCCTTCCTTGGTTTCTCTACCCAAATGTCTTTCTTTTTGGGAGGAAATCTTTTACAATCAGCCTCAAAGTGGTTTCTTCTCCTACATTTTATACAAAAGAATTTTGGACTCTCCTTTTCAATTGATTGAATCCAGTCTTGACCCCTTACGAATAAATGAATTTTATCAGGGATCTCTTTTATTGTTATAATCTTGACATCTCTAAGATCCACTTCCAGCGTTTAACCAAGTGTGTCTCCAATCTTGGTGAGACAATTGTTTGACCAATATTCGTATGGGAGGTTATATAACCTTACCCATAACGGCCCTTCCTTCAGGTTAAATTTTAAGGGATCAAATTTTTGTTCCCATTTCTTGCAAATATAGAAAACTATTCTCGTTTCTCCATACATCCATTAGCATCATTTCTTCTTTGATTGCAGTAGTTGCAAAAACTACAACAAAGAACACTTTCGACATGAAATTGATTATAAGATCCGTTTTCCAATTTTTGCAAACCCATTCACCAATCTCCTTTCTAGTAAATCTTTTACCCAGAAAATGGCCTATAACTGCTCTATCTTCCAAATCTTTCACATCATTGTCAACAATGTCTGATAATTCCACCACTGAAATTTTTTCCTTCTTATTCTTTTCAATCTTCCCGTCCTCATCAGAGGTTCCTCCTTCCTTTTCCCGTCAATATGATTCACCATTTTCGTTGGTCTTTTGCACATCCTCACCTTCCCCCTGCTCGCCTTCCGCCAATAAAATACTAACAATTATTAAGAATGGATGGAAATTTTATAAATTGGATTAAATAAATTTAATTATTATTTACATGTGGAAGATTGAATTAATTAAATAAATAAAATAAATGATTTTATTTATTTTTAGAAAAAGATAATGTTGAGGAATTCAATTAAATAATTAAAATAATTACTTAATTTAAGAAGTGCGAATTAATTAAGCCAATAGTGGCATAGTGTGATGGTTGAGTTGTGTTGTTATTCTTGTCATCAAGGTTCAAACCCCATTGGGGTGTAATTGTTGAGAATTCATATTGGGGATGAGGTCCCCCATTTGTTACCTCATTGGTTCATAGCTCACAGTCAAAAGCATTTACCCCTCTTAAAAAAAGAAGTGGGAATTAATTAAATAATAAATTATTTAATCTCGGAGATAAGAACTAGATAAGGAATTTGCATGAGATTTAATAATTAATTTAAATGAATTAATTATTAAAGGAATGTGCAAGTGGGATTTAGATAAATAAATTAAATGTTCTATTTATCATTAATGAATGGATAATGTTAAGAGATTAAAGGATAATTAAATAATTAAAGTAATTATTTAATTTAGAAAGTAGGAAAGTGGATAATTAAATAATAATAATTTTTTGGAAGGGATAATGGATGATTAATTAAATAATGTTAATTTATTTAATTAATTTAGAATAATAAAGATAATTGAAGACATAGTTAAATAAATTGGATTTATTTAATTAATCAGGAAGATAAATAGGAGTTACAAACATAATTAAATAAATATGATTTATTTAATTAATTAAGAAGATTAATGATAAAGTGAATCAATTAAATAACATAAAGTCATTTAATTAATAGTGGAATATGCATTAGTGATAATAATTAAATAATTGAAACATTATCTAATCATTAGGAAATGACGATAATTGGTGCTAAAATATTACTCGCAGGCTAGGACAATTTCAAGTATCTACAGTATCATCTTTCTCTCTCTATCTCACTCATTATTTATCCCTTATGCTCTGGACCTCTCTCTCTCACTATCTTCATCCCTTTATTGACTCTCCCTTGAACTCAAGAACTACCTCTCTACCTGTCCATTCTTCTCTCTCTCCTTCCCTCTCTAATTATCTCTCACTTCTCTCTCCCTCTCTCCCTCCCTCTCTCCCTCCATCCCTCTTTATCCTCCTTCCCTCTCTCTCTCTCAATCTCCCCACCTTCCCCCTTCCCTCTTTTCTTCTCTCTACTTTTTATCACACCATTCTCTCTCTCTCCTCTCTCTATGTCACCTCTCCCTCCCTCCCTACTTCTCGCTCCCTCCTCCCCCCTCTCTCTCTCCTTCTATAATTATGTCTCTCACCTCTCACTCCCTCCCTCCCCTCTCTTTCTCCTTCCCTATTTACTAAAGAGACAGAGGTAGGTAGAGGGAGGGAGAGGAAAGATAGAGATAATTGGAGAGGGAAGGAGGGAGGGAGGGAGAGGTAGGGAGGAAGACATAGGGAGGAGAGAAAGAGAGAGAGAGGGAGAGAGAGAAGCATAAGGGATAAACAATGAGTGAGATAGAGAGAGAGAGAGAGATAAAGATGTTACAACTTGTTGATTACTGAAATTTGACCTCCTAATTATTGAAATTTGATTAAGTCAAAAAAATTATAAAATCTTCCAAAAATTATAATTTGTATTATAACTCCTAGAGATCCAAAACCACTCTCAAACATCCTAAAACTATATACATGAAATATAACTTAAAGTATAATAAAGTAAATTGTCCATATATAAATATAAACTTAAATGTTGATTTTAGTATATAGTTTCATTGATAGAGAAGGAGAAAGAGAAAGAAAGATGAAAATATAGAGAGAAAAAATTTCAATGTAGAACATAACACGAGCATGTTATACTGCACTAGCGTTTTGTGAAAGCATTCACATAACACATGCGCTTTATAACGTGCTCATGTTATATGAAAGCATTCAAATAACACAAGCGCACTATAACACGATCATGTTTTATCTTGATTTGGAAATTTCCAAGCCTTGGGCTTCCAACCCAAAGGCTTGAAGTGACTTTCCAACATCCAAAGACGTGTTTTTGAAATTTGTGAAAAATTTGGCATAATCTCGAGAATGCTCCTCATCATGTTTGCACGTGTTTCAATGTAAAGTTGAAAAAAACATGGTAATGTTAAGCTCTCTCTTAGCTATCTAACCATGTAATTTTTTTCACATTTTGAGAATGTTAAGGTTTTTGTCTTTAATTTCTTTTGTTGGTGTATCTTATTTTTGTCAAAAACCAATATTTGGTATTTTTCACTTTATTTTTTAACCATTCATCAAAATTTCAAATAAATTACATTTTTAGAAACTATACTTCATTCTACACATATTAAAAAAAAAATGATTTTTGATCAATTTCAAAAAAAAATTGGGGGGCACACTCAAATTTCTATTTTTTAGGATGTGTCCACTTCAAAAATTAGTAAAAATCATATATTCATTAAAAATTAGCAGAAAAATAAGGGAACCAGGTACCAGATTTGATATCCATTTAGGATAGTCAAGTGGTCTAATGAAACCCACATCTAATAGTTTTTGGATTTCTTCTTTTACCAGTAATGCAATCTGGGGATGCATTTATCATAATTTTTGCTTGACAGGCTTTGCCCTTGGGGATGATATCAAGTGATGAAGGACCAACTTTGGCTCTAACTTTGGCATGTATACATAATACCATGCAAAGTTTATCTATCTCTCCTAGATGAAGTGTGTGAAATTAACGTTTTCTTGCTCAGATAGAGATGCTACAAAGGAGGTCACCTTGATATTATCTTTTGTGTTGATGTTTATTTCTATAGATTTTTCCACAAGTACTGGGGATCTCTCTTGATTTATTTCTTTAGGGAGGATGTCAATCCTTCCATATTTGGGTGCCTTAAAAATGTTTTCACTGTCAAATGTGTCCTTTATTTTTACTATTTTGTGGTCAAGAAGTGCCATATTACAGTTTTCACCAAAGGACCTTGTCATGATTGTTATATTTTTGCGACTAGAAGGCTTGACATCTCCGAAGTATGTCATGATGTCAAGCTCCATAATGAAACTATCTCTATGATCTCCTAATGGTATTTTGTCTTGCATTCCCATAAAATCAACAATAACTTCATCGTTTTGGAAGACATCTAAACTTGGAGGTCCTTGTTGCCCCTAGTCAATGAGTTGAGGATAAACTAGGATAGGTTATTATTGTTGGAAGGTATCATTTAAAAGGATATGGAGGATAAAGTATTAATGGAATGATCTTTGAATAAATTAATGATTTTCTCAAAGGAGTCATTGATAGTGTCCTCGTCAAAAGTGTCAACCATGGAAGAGGATTTTGTTGCCTTAGTAAGGATAGACCCGATATCCAAGGACACAGTTTCTAGTTGTTTGAACCCAATCCATTGAAAACATGGCTTGATTTTTATCGATATTAATTCTACAATCCCTTGTTTTTGTAAACTAAGTCCAATGTGACCATCAAAGCCTTTGGTGTATTTTTCAATTGGAAGTATAACAATATCTTCTTCATATTTATAGATCGATTTTGATATGTCTTCCTCAACAGATTCCTTGTCAAGTTCCCCCCATTTTGAAAATGTGGTTGGGCTACATTTTATTATAATGTTGGAGACTTCTTGTGATTTAGATAGTTTTCCATATGTCTTGGGTGATGATGGAAGTTGATCGATACAAAAATATCATGTCATGTCATATTCACCACACCCCATATCCTATACTTGAATCTTGACTCCTGGAATAGTAGTGGAGTGAGTGGATGGTTTAGATAATACATTTGGATCAATGTATGATGTTGAGGAAGCTTCACCATTTTTTGGAACTTGATGCTTTATTTGACCTCTTAGGTTATTGCAATATGGAAAAGGATCAAGATCTCTTGGTATGGTTACCTCATTTCCATTATGATAAAGCTTTAAGCACTCATGTAAGGTTGATGGTGTGACCTATATGGCATGTATCCATGGGTGATTGAGAAGTGCATTGTATGGGAGCACAAGATCTAGTACTTGGCATACTGTGTCCTTTATGATCGGACCAACTCATATAGGAAGTGTGATGGTTCCTTTGGAAGGGAACTTTGCATCATCATATGCTCTGATGACTATTTTCTTGTTTGGGTCTATGATCCCCTCAAAGTATCCTAATAGTTTTACCAGAATCAAGGTGTAAATGTTCAAACTTGCTCCACCATCTACTACAACTTGTTTAATCTTGTGCTTATGGACAAATATTCCTAAATATAGAGCATCATTATCAGTGGATGTGTGAGATTTCATATCTTTTTCAATAAATGTGAGATGATGAGTAGAGGAAAGATGTCTAACCATGGCTTGAAATTGGTCAATATTCGAATTCATAGGTATTGAATATTCTCTAAGAGCTTTATCTAGGATGTTTTTATGGATTGGTGATATGCATAGAATCTCTAGGATATATATTTGTGTCAGTGTCTTTCCCAATTTATCTAAAAGGTTATACTTTGGTGTACTATGGGCTCTCAATGAGGCCCCCTAAAGGGTAACCTTACCTCTACAAGTTGTAACGAAAAGCTCAGGATTTTTATTTTTGATGGTAATGGTAGACACTTGATTATCAACTTCCTAAATTTAGTTTACAATGTATTCGTGATGGATGAAATTATAGTTGGTGTTATTATTCAAGGTACTACCTTGGTTGGTGGAATTTATTTTCCCATGGTTATGTAAGGGGTTCTTGAAGATTGCATGATCATTATTTAAGGTGTTAGTTTGGTTCTCAACACCGATATCTCCCTTGTCAATTAGGTCTTGAATGAGGTTCTTGAGATTGAAATAATTTGGAGTTGCGTGTCCTGTCACTTTATGGTATTCGTAGAAATTAGTGTCCTTCCACCATGTGGATTTGACTTGAGGTTCATATTGATTGATCTCTAGGAGTGTGACTAAATTTTCTTTGATTATTTTCTGGAGTACTAATTCAATGGGTTCTCCCAAAGGAGTGTATTTATGTCGTGGGATGTTGTTTTACCTCAGAGGCCCTCTTTGTAAATTATCTTGAACATTTTTTGAGGTTTGAACATTAGGTGGTGCCTATAAGCATAAGGTTGATTGAGCATGCTGATCCATCTTGGCGTAAACCACACCATCATTGACCACATTTTTATTCTTATTCTAGAAATCAGATTTTTTATTTGAGGAACTCATGGTGTCTTTGAACATATTGATGAGTCCTTTGGCTCAATAGTAAGCCCTTTCTTTATGACCTTATCGAAAGTATTAGAGCATTTACCTTTTAGATGGAATCCTATCTATATATTCATATTTTGGATAAAGATTTGGACTAACAATTTCTTGAGTAAATGGTATGGATATTTACTGGGCAAGCTTCTTCGTGTCTGTAAGAAAGAGGCAAAAGTTTCTCCACTATTTTTTTGGGTGCATAGATCGGTCATTGAGATTTCATGTTCTATATTACAAGAGAAATGTGAGATGAATTTTTCAGCCAATTTGTTGAAAGTCCTAATGGTAGATGGGAGTCGAGAAAACCATTCCATGGCCTTCCCTCCTAAGCTTCTAGAAAAGAGGCACATAAGATAAGTATCATTATGAAAAACCTCTAAGAAAGCTACATAAAATTCTCTAATGTGTTCACGCGAGTATCTCTTTCCTTTGTACTTGGAAAATTTAGGCATCTCAAAGTTATGTGAAAAAGGTGGCATAGGTAGTGTCCTGTCAAAAGGATAGGGGTATATGTCCTCTAGCATGTAGCTCTTCTTCATTGGTCCCATTTGGATGTTCAAAATTTTCTACTATAAACCTTGAATTTGTAGAGATAAATCATTCTAGTGTGTGAGAGTGGAAGTGTTCACGGTGTTATAGTTGGATATGAGATGTGACGATGATTGAAGTTGGGGTAAATTTGGTGATGGGTTGTTTTGGCGGATGTGTGAATAGTTTTTTTGAATGTAGGTATGAGTGGATGTGTTGGAGTTAGGAAAGTGGCTCGATGTGGAAAATTGTTATTAAGGGCTTATGATGTTTTGAGTTGGGTATTGTTGATGGATGTTTTGGTTAGACGATTTTATGTTGTAGTTTTGATGAAGGTAGTTTGGTGGGTCAATGTGTAGCTGAGAGGTCATGATATTTTGAGAGGGGTTATGCTAATAGATGTTTTGGTTAGATGGATTTATCCTTTGATTGGGATTTGGGGTGATAGCATGTGTAATGGCTGCCCTTGATTTTTTTGAAAATAACAATATCCCTGTTTGTTGTTTGCTCTATTTTTTGATGATGTTTGTGTTTGGTTTTCATGTTTACATATGCATACATGTAATTGATAGCATGTAAAGAAGAGAAATGGAAAATATATCTACTTTTTCATAACATAAATCACTCCTTACATTATTCATTTGATAACATCTTCAAATTAGTCTTTTACACATACATAAACAAATCTGATAACAACAAAATAGACTTGGAAAATAACTCTATCAGCAACATTAACACATACAGAGTTTGCACCAACAATTACCAAAGAAAATGCTAGTGTACTCCTTGCATGACAAGCGTCAAAACCTGTTTCTCAATCTCCCATGTGGGTAGAAAGTGACCTATACATCGGCAAGCCTAGATTCTGAAAATCACCCTAAGTTGGGCGACCTCCTAGGAGGGGCGATCTACCCTAGAAAATCAGTCTTCTTTCAACAAATACAAAAGAATACAAGTACTGAGGTGCCTAGGAGTAGGGTTTCCAAAGAAACAATACCCAAAATGATATCACGTGCCCAAATGAAGTTATGAACTTATTTCCAAATTCTAACCCTAGTAAGTAATGTTCTGAAATCACGAGAAATAGCTTCAAAACCTCTTAAAACCACCTTGAAATCAATGCCAATCCAAACCCAAAAGAAACCACACTTTAACACACCAAAAAACCAGTACATCTCCTCGAAAATACTCAAATATCTTCTTCATTCCTTGCAAAAACACTAAGAAATCAAAAATTTGTGAAGCCTAAGGTGACTCTTGAATGGAATCACACCAAACCCGACTAGGGTGGGTCTCTCACCACTAAAACCAGCTCCAAATGAAGAGGGTTTTCATCCTCAACACGCAGCAGTAGACCTCTGGAGAAAATCCAGCAACATCTTGTTATGTAGCCAACTCAGAGATAACAAAATGAGGCCCAAAATGAAGTTATATAATGCCAAGGAGAAATTAGGGAAACTCAATTTAAAATTACTTTCCCTCCAAAAATCTATGCCTTTCTCCTCATAAGCTTTTTAATTAAATAATTTTACTTCCCTTATGTCTCCCTTGGGCATCCCACTAAATAGGCAACTAAATTGCTTTTGTTGCTTTAAAAACAACTTAAGTCACTGCACTAGGCGCCAAGCTACTTTTTTATGACCCTCTGACCCCATCACTTATGTTAAAGTAACTTTATAAAAATGAATTAAGTGAGGAATATAAATAATGAATAAATCAAACTTATCAAATCCCAATGCCCAAACTGGAAAGGACACTATTGAAGTAGCCTTGGCCAGGACCAGTTACCAGAAATAGACTTACTATTTTTAGCAACTACTAAAAATAGTAAATACTTTAAAACACCAACTAGTTAAAACTGATTAGCAATGTGACTTACTATAAACAATAAGTGATGGAATTGGCCCCTTGCTAAAAATAGAAAGACCTGCCTGAAACAATAAAAACCTCCACATAAAGAAACTAGCTTTGAGTTCCCTTACCAAACTCCACTTAGCTTATAGGAACTCTGGAATAGGCTAATGGACGACTCCACTACTCAAAGTCAAGGAGGGGACATTAGAGTCCTCCCTCCCCAAGATTTCTTTTCCTCAAGCAATCACAATGCAGGATACTGTAAAATATGCTCACTCTCCCAAGTGGCATCCACAACTGATAAATCTTGTCATTTCACCAAGTACTTTGTAATAACTCTCCTAACGATCCACTCTATGAAATCAATCACTACCTCTAGAACAAGTACCAATTTTCCCTCCTCATCCAATGGGCACAATATTGTTGAAGGAGTCACATTATGTCCAAGCACCTTCTTGAGGCATGACACATGAAAAACATTGTGCACCTTACTCCCCTCTAGTAACTCAAGCTCATAAGTCGCCTCCCTAACTCTCCTAATGACTCTAAACAGACCATAGAAATGAGGCTTCAGCTTCTCTACCCCACTCTTCTTGAGAGTGGATTATCTATATGGCTACAATCTCACATAAATCATGTCTACCACCTCAAACTCTCGCTTTGTACGGTGTTGATCAACGTACAACTTCTGCTGATTTTGTGCATGTTGAATGTTTTCTCTCAATGGCCTCATAATTTCTTGGCTCTCCTACAAGAATCCCTTATCTCTAGGCACCCTACAATCACCAAATAGTAAATCAATGAAGATAGGAGCCTCATAACCGTACAAAGCCATGAAAGGTGACATCCTAATAAAAATGTGAAATGTAGAGTTATAGAAAAACTCCCCCAAATGCAACCATTTTACCCACACTTTATGTTGTCCTGAAACATAGTTTCATAGGTATCCTTCCACCCATTTGTTGACTTAGTCTAACCATCTGTTTAGGGGTGGTAACTCATGCTAGGTGTCAACTCAATACCACATAACTTAAACAACTCCTGCCAAAACAAGCTCATGAATTTTTTGTCCATGTCACCAATGATGTTCTTTGGTTCCCCATGAAGTCTAAACACTTCCTTAAAGAACAAATCTACCACCTATAGTGTTGTATAGCCTTCTGATATTACAAAAAAGTGAGAAAAAATGTTCAAACGGTCTACCACAACAAAGATACAACCCTTCCCTTACACCTTGGGAAGCCCTGTGATGAATTCCATTGAAATAATTCCCCACTTCTGAGTAGGAATGGGCAAAGGTTGTAACAGACCAACAGGGTAAGTATGCTCATTTTTATTTTATTGGAACACTTGAAACTCATGAACATACTTGGTGATATCCTCCTTCATCCCCTTCCATGAGAATCTATCACAGATCTTCCTGTAAGTCTTGTAAAACCCTAGATATCTAGCCATTGGAGTGTCATGAAAGGTCTTAAAAATCTACTCTTTCATCTTTGATTCAAGGACCAACAATATTCTCTCCTTGTAGAAGATCAAACCATCTCTTACTCTATACTTGTCATCATGCAAAGTCCCATCTAAAATGTTGTTGGTAAGGGAATTTTTAGCATAATTAGCTTGTATACTATCCTTCCAATATGTTTCTATCGAAAAAAAAACACACAAATGGGGTCTCCTAGACAGTGCATTAGATACCACGTTCTTTTTCCCTTTGACATATTCGATGTCAAAATCATATAGTTGGAGTTTTCTAACCCACTTCTACCATCTTTCACTTAAATCTTTTTGATTTAGGAAATATCTCATAAAACTATTGTGATCAATTTTAACAATAAATCTGCCCCAACAAGATACTACTTATACTTAGCCAAAGCATGCATTATGGCTAACATCTCTTTATCATAAATAGAATAAATTTTCTCACTTCCTCTCGATTTTTTGCTCTCATATCCAATTGGGTGCTTATTTTGCATGAGGATGGCCCCAATACCCTCTCCTAAAGCATCACATTTGAGCTCAAAGTTTTTAGAGAAGTCAGGGATTGCTAAAATAGGACATGAGCTCATCAAATTCTTAAATTGGTTAAAATATTTTTGTGTTGATTCAGACCAAGAGAAGGCCCCCTTCTTAGTCAAATCAGTAAGTGGGACAACTTGTGAAAATACCTTGACAAACCTTCTATAGAACCCACACAAGCCAAAAAATCCCTTAAGTTGAGTTAGATTAGTGGGTGGAGGTCAATCAAGTATTGCTTTGATTTTATCAGGATCAACACGAACACTATTAGCATTAATAATATGCCCCAAATATAACAACTTAGTCATCCCAAACTCACACTTGGACTCCTTTGCAAAAAGAGACTCACTCTCAAGAATACCCAACACCTCATCCAAGTGCGTCAAATGCTCTTCCCATAATCTACTAAAAATAAGGATGCCATCAAAGAAGATCAACACAAACTTACATAACTGTTTGTTGAACACCCTATTCATGCATGACTGGAAAGTAGCTGGTGCATTTGTCAAACTGAAAGGCATGACTAGAAACTCAAAGTGGCCAAAGTGGCATATGAATGTAGTCTTCTCCACGTCCTCCTCTTTGACTCTAATATGATGATATCCTGATCTCAAGTCTATTTTGGAGAAATAGATTGCTCCATGTAGCTCATCAATGTGTGGGATGGGGTACCTATTCTTAATTGTCTTCTTGTTAATTCTTTGTAATCCACACTCACATGTGTGTGGTTCCATTCTTCTTCTTCACCAACATAACTAAAGAAGCAAATGGACTCTTGCTTTGTCTTATGTGCCCCATCTGCAAAAGCTCCTAAATAGTTTTCTCAATCTCATCCTTAAGTCTCTTAGGATGCCTGTAGGGGGTAGTAATCACAGGTTTGGCTCCCTCCTCTAGTTCTATCACATGCTCAATGCCTCTATCATGAGGCCTACTTGGAGGTAAGATACTAAATACTTTGCTTCTTTTGGTAATCAAACCCTATATATCAGGTGGATAAGACCTCTTAACCTCTTCTATAATTGTAGGCATAATCACACACTATGTTTCCCACTCAACCTTATCATGTTTGAAAAGTCTCTCCATATGTTTGAAAGATACCACACGAAGTCCTCCATTTGACATGCCCCTCAAGACCACATTTCTCCCTCCGATTTAAATTTTAGCTCCATGGTTTGAAAATTAAGAGTGGTCTCACCAAGTGAATGAAGCCACTATATCCCCATAACTAAATCAGTGTCACCAATACTAACCACGTAGAAATGATCCTTGACTTCATAGTTCCCCAACTAAAAGCTCAACTATGGGACCATTTTAGTGCAGTTGATTGTAAATCCATCTGCTACCATCACTTGAAAACCACTGACCTCCTGTGTTTAAAGGCCTCTACGAACAACTAGCCCCTCATCAATGAAATTGTGTGTGGCTCCTATGTCAATCAATGCAACCATTTTTTGCTCCTTAAGCACTCCTCTAATGTGAAGAGACTCATTATTTTGAAAGATATTTTGTTGAGAAAGCTTCCCATCTTTGTCCTCTTCCTTTCCAACCTCTTTTGGAGCCTTATCCTCTTCACTTTCCTCTGAATCAAATTGTTGGTCTGATTTTTCTGATGCACTTTCCTCAGCAGAAAAGTACTCTATTTGGTGCACCTTCCCCTTTGTAGTACAACTATGTCCTTGAGGCCAAGGCTCCCTACAATGAAAACATAAACCTCTCTTCCTTAGGTCATTTAATGTCTCCCTATCAATCCTAGTAACATGTTTCTTAGGTTTTTTAGGTTCCCTTATGATAGGTTTTTTGTCCTTGTCCTTCTTATGCATAAATCCTTTGGTCTAAAATTTACTCTTGGAGGTGGAAGTTTCCATGTCTTATTCCTTCTTGATTGCTTCCTAAAGAGAAGGTGGGTTAAAATCCTTAATCCAACCCTTGAGAGGATCAGTTAACCCATCAATGAAGAGCACTACAAGCCTCCTCTAAAAAATATCAGTCACCAAAATTGATAATCTCTAAAAAATAAGCATCCACTGTGCCCCATTGTTTCATCTGTATCAACTCCTTAAAATGAAGTTCTGGGTTCTTTTTGTCAAACCTCTCTATCGATCTCTCTATGAACTTTGCATAGGAGGTAATCTGAGCATGTACCATAGTAATCATCCCATGGTGCCACCACTCATGTGCAACCCCATTCAAGTGAATAGAAGCATATTGTATTAGATTAAACTCTGACGTGGGATTAAGAGTGAAATAAGTGTCCACCTTTTGGACCCAAGATCTCGCTGAAATCTTTCCTAACCCATGAAAGTAAGGAAGATTGAGTTTCCTCACCTTTGTACATAGCTCATTATTCTACTCTCTATTTCCCATGTTGGGTGTGTGCTTCATCCTCAGATCCATATACTCTTGTAGTGATATGTCATGTTGGAAACCAGGCCTTGCATCTATCCAATCTTGTCTAAATTGGTCCTGCATCTCAAATTAGGTCAACTCCTAATTAGGTTATGCCTCTACTCTAGGTAGAAATATGGGCATAAAAGGCCTAGCCATGGCTGCCCTATTGTGTTGATTGGCTCCTCCATGCTGACCCATGTCATTTCCTTGCCCATTATTGTCTTTGTTACCTTCGTTGTTGACTCCCAATCGATTCATCCCCTCAACCAACTATGCTACATGTTGATTGGTTTCCTGGTGTCCTCTAACCATTGCATCCAAGAGAAGCATCATCCGCTCTGGTTCAACATTTTCTCTTCTCGCTTCATCACCCCTTTTCACCCATGTTTTCGAAACTTGATGATTCAATATAATGTGATTCAAAAAATTTTCCCTCTTCCATAGAAGGCCAACTTTCCCACAACTCCTCTTTTTTTTTCTTAATCTCTCACGATTCCTTCTTTCTCTATCACTAATGCTCATAGATTTGTGTTACCCACTAGTTGGCAAGATGAATTGCGCTTTGATACCATTGTAAGGGTTGCCCCTAATTTTTTTGAAATAACAATATCCCTGTTTGCTTTTTGCTTTTTTTTTTTATGATGTTTGTGCTTGGTTTTCATGTGTATTTCATGTTTACATATGCATACATGTAATTGATAGCATAAAGAAGAGAAATTAAAAATATATCTACATTTTCATAATAGAAATGACTGCTTACATTATTCGTTTGATAACATCTTCAAATTAATCTTTTACACATACATAAACAAATATGATAACAACAAAATAGACTTGGAAAATAGCTCTATTAGTAGCATTAACACATACAAAGTTTGAACCAACAATTACTAAATAAAATGCTAACGTACTCCTTGCATGACAAGCGTCAAAACCTGTTTCTCAATCTCCCATGTGGGTAGAAAGTGGCCTATACATCAACAAGCCTAGATTCTGAAAATCACCCTAAGTTGGGCGACCTCCTAGGAGGGGTGATCTGCCCTAGAAAATTAGTCTTCTTTAAACAAATATAAAAGAATATATATATTGAGGCACCTAGGAGTAGGGTTTCCAAAGAAACAATACCCAAAACGATATCACGTGCCCAAATGAAGTTATGAACTTATTTCTAAATTTTGACCCTAACAAGTAATGTTTTGAAATCACAAGAAACAGCTTCAAAACCTCTGAAAACCACCTTGAAATCAATGCCAATCCAAACCCAAAAGAAACCACACTTCAACACACCAAAAACCAAAAATACTCAAATATCTTCATTGTTCCTTGCAAAAACACTGAGAAATCATAAATCTATGAAGCCCAAGGTGACTCCTGAATGGAATCACACCAAACCCGACTAGGGTGAGTCTCTCACCACTAAAAACAACTCCAAATGAAGAGGTTTTTTATCCTCAACACGCAGCAGTAGACCTCTGGAGAAAATCCAACATCTTGTTATGTAGCCAACTTAGAGATAACAAAATGAGGCCCAAAATGAGGTTATATAGTGCCAAGGAGAAATTAGGGCAACTCAAGTTCAAATTGATTTCCCTCCAAAAAGCTATGCCCTTCTCCTCATAAGCTTTTTAATTAAATAATTTTACTTCCCTTATGTCTCCCTTGGGCGTCCCACTAAACAAGAAACTAAATTGCTTTAAAAACAACTTAAGTCATTGCACTAGGCACCAAGCTGCTTTTTTATGACCCTCTGACGCCATTATTTAAGTTAAAGTAACTTTATAAAAATGACTTAAGTGAGGAATATAAATAATGAATAAATCAAACCTTAGCAAATCCTAATGCCCAAACTGGAAAGGACACTGTTAAAGTAGCCTTGGACAAGACCAATTACCAAAAATAGACTTACTATTTTTAGCAACTATTAAAAATAGTAAATACTCTAAAACACCAACTAGCATAAAAACTGATTAGCAATGTGACTTAATATAAATGTTGAAAATGGAGGTAATTATGTAGGTTAAAACTTGTAAAACTATGAGATTGTAGATTTAATTAAGTGTTCTTTGTTACAAATTCTTTGTGTATGATTATCTGTTTAGATCAATTTTACCAATTGTAGAAAGAGACAAAAGATTGTAGAAGAATGAGACAAGAAGATAGAAGTGACACAACATATATGTGGAGAAACCCTTTCGGGAAAAAAATCCACCACCAAAATCAATAGTGCTTGTATTAGTTAACCTTAGAATAAGATTAAAATAACATTGTATCAATCCTTTGCTTGATATGCTTCTTTTTCCTTTAACAATTCTTCTTCACAACTTGCAATAAACTCTAATAAAACTCTCTTCAACTTGTTGTAATTAATAGACAATAATGAGCATTGTAAAATCCAAAGAGTTGTCAATTACAAGAGCACAAAGCTCCTTTGAAAAACCTATGCCTATTTTGTGCAAGTAGAGTTCAATCATGTAACATGAAGTCAAAACCAAAGTCTCCTCAATTTAGGTGCCCCAAACTGAACTCGTAACTGATCGTTGGTCAAAAAAATATCTTCCAAGCTTCTCCTCAAAGTTGGAACCCAATAATGGGCCCACTTAACTGAGCCTTGTAAATATCTTCTCATGCAAAATGTGTTAACTCAAAGATGCCAACTTGGGCTCCCAAGGTGGGTCCAAGTCAATCTTTGTTAACAAAAACATATCTCTTCATCAA
>VDFB02350434.1:0-23283 GCA_007258455.2 Sequoia sempervirens
AAATGAAGTTAAAAACATAACCATTTCTAGTTACTATGTCCCACTTTGATTGGCCATCATTGATATGGGTGTGTAAGGCATCTTGAGCAAGGAAGTCTATGAGTCCGTCAAATGTAAGAAGCGTCTTACTCCATTTTGTGGGGTATCAGAGTGGATGCCACATTGTTGGAATGTGAAAGGGGAAAGATGGAAGATGAAATAAATGTTTTGGAATATATTTTTGGGGATCTTGTAAAGGTAAAAAGTAATCAAATTGATTCCCTAGGAGGTTGGACACAACAACTATTCAATGAACAATATTCATTTGCCTTGCCCAATAAAAGTTCATCTACTCTTCACAAGGCCACTTCCAATAAATTGAAAACAATTTGCCCCTCTATCAAATCTTCACAAGATAGGCCTAATGTATTTACAATTTTGTATAGATATATATTTTTTTGCATATATATATATTGTACAGTCGTACCCAAACATATTGTACCCAAGAAAAAAATTTGCTGAACCAATGTACTCGTATTTCGTACCCATACTTGATCTCGTACCAGAATTGGCAACTTAGTTTTAAATGAAGGTTAGTAGTAGTTATCGTCATGGGACATTGACTATTTTTTTGGCCCTAGCATTTTGTACCTAAATCCTCACAAGGGTATAAATTAAAAGAAAGCCTTCATTTAATTTCAACTAAAATATCTATTCAAAGTCAAATGTAAAAAGAAAATTTAGAATGCCCTAGCCTTAACTTCAAATGATTTTAATTCAATTTTCTTTTTTTTTAATTTTTTTTTCTATTGCAAAGTATAAAATGAGTAAAACATGGATAGATATAGTTAAAAAAAAAATCAGTGCCATTTTTTGAAAAACTCAAGAAAAAGAACAAATGTCGTCAATCACAAATACTTGGCAATAATTGGAAGTTTTTGTAGTGTAATGCTACTATGTTTTGGTTTGTATTTAAGATGTTGATTCTATGGAAAAGGTTTCATAGTGAAAGTACATGCTCATGTTAATTTACATTTATTTGTAGCTAATACTTGAATTTACCACAAAGTAGTCAATTCTTCAACCAAGAACCTCTAATTACCATGCTTGCCTACTCTACCATTGAAGATATAGATGTGTTTGTGGTCTCGCATTGATTTAGGTCAAAAATCAATGTTAATTTAGATAAATCACACTCCAATATTTATCTATTTGGAGTTGATTTGAGATTGTCAATTCTAGTGTAAGCTCCTTTGTTTATAGTGCAATCCCGGTGTAGGCAGATTCATCTTCAATTCCATTAGTCTCCATTTGCTTTACCTTAACTCTAGATTTTGATTTTTGTTTGGTTACCAAGTTCAAAAAAAACAAAATTTTCACAAGGCCAAAAAATTAGGAAATCTTGATTTCTCAACAAGAAGGCACAAGTTATTTTTGAATTGACCCAAATAAATTTTGTTGATAAGCTTCATAGAAGTTAGCAAACTTTTGTCTTGCAAGACAATGATATCTAGGAAAGCTTGACAATACGTCTTCATGTGGAGATCTTGATTAGAAAGTGTTGTAAATTCTTTTGGGAGTAGATAATGTGTGTAGCAATAAGATGCTACACCGTAAGTGGGTGGTAGTGAACTACACAACTTAGAACATATTCTCAAAATTTTAAGCATATTTGCTTAAATAATTTGAATCCATTGCATATAATCTGATTTAAACTAGAATTTTTGGGTGCAATACACTTGTTGAGGAACTCAATGTATTATAAGCAGCAATTCAACAAATTTAAATAAAACAAGTTTGACAAAATACTAAATATTTGAACAAATGGATTCTTATTTCATTTGAGAGCTCATGCAAAATAGGAAAATTCTAGAGGAGAGATATAGGCTTTCTACTCTGATTACATGCTTTAAAACTATGTTGTAAAGTTCAATAGAACCTCCCATACCTTTATGGATCTGGTTTTGGGCTGGGATTGGGGCCAAGGCAACTTGGGGTTTACCTAGGGTGGATTGAAGCGGGCCCATGGGTGGCCTAGGGTAAATTGAGGCAAGACCATGGGTTGCCCGAAATAAGAAGCAAAGTAAAACAATTTCAACATTTTTATGAACAAAAAAGTGTCAAAATATCTAATTTTGCCCTTAAGTAATAAAATTGTGAAAATAGTGTTGCCCTTGGAGCTTCCACTCACAAATCCTTGCTAATTGCCATTGCCAAGTCTAGGCCCTGGGTCCTCTCATTCTTGAGACTTGTCCCCACATCCTTTCATTTGCTCATCTTGAGACTCCATGGAATATAGCTATTTTTGCCCAAAGTTAAACATTTCTACAAGTTGTGAATTCTTAAACTGAGAGAAATTAGAGCACAAACTTCTTTATCCACTCAATTAAGTGTAGCTGATTGGGTGCAAAAGAAGTTGAGGATTTGGTCTTTGTGCAGTCCAACTTGGATCTCTTGTCACATAAGAAACTTGATTACGATGAAGGGGTGGCAAGGAATTAGGATCTAACTCTTGAGTGTGTTTTCTTAGATTCTATTGTTTCACATGACGTGTAGAAGTGGCACTGTAGCTGATTGTGGTTCAAATGAAATTGAACGAAATGTTGACTATGATGCTCTTGTTGAAGAGCAATATGAAGAGTATTTAATATTGATTATAATTTTGATTTTGGATTGGCATTTGAGAATTCAGTATATTATGATTCAAATTATGAGATACTTAAATATTTTGTTTATTGGCAATTATGACTATCAATGTTTTTTATATTCTTAATATTATAATATATACAAAATTATAATAATATATATTTATTAACACATACTTGTACCCAGGGAAAATAATAATGCTATACCGGTGAACCCTTACTCGTTGCAGGAGTAATCCTTACGCTTTGCAGGATTGACAACTTAGCTTCAAAATTAACTATCATATAGCTTTAGAATACAAGAGATTGACCAACTTACTAAAAATAAAAGTTAGGCTTCTTGGTTAGAATTGAGGTCTCACCATGTTTGGTAATGACTTGTGTCCTTGGAAGTTGAAATGGGCAGTTAGATAAGGACAAACTTATTAGACAATTGAAAAAACTTTTGTTGGAGTTACTCTTAGTACCCCTACTTTTCAGGGTTATAACTTCTAGCTCATTATTCAAAGTTTGAAGTTTGTATGTGTTGGAAAACATAGGTCATGAACTTATCTTGTTTTTATTCCCTCTAATTTTTGGGATTATACCTCCTAGCTCACTGTTAAAAGTTAAAAGTATGTGTTGGAAAACTTATGTCAAGAACTAATCAATTTGGATTAGACCATATTGTATGGTCCATTTGTTGCATCATCAAATTCTGCTTTGAAGGGGTCTAAAAATGCAAAATACAAAGATGTAGAAGAACACCCAAAAAAAGGATTTTTGAGGAATCTTTAGAGTGCTATCCAAAATTGCCGTTTAGGTGATCTGAGATGTTTTCTAGATCAATGGATTGATCTTGCAACAAATTTGAGCCATTTTTTAAAGCCACAATGCTATGCCTGTTGTTCATAGTGCAAGTGCAAATTAGGTAATTTGCCCCATATCTCATTTGCTTGGTGTTTATTTGAGTTATTGATTTTTCAACTAGCTCTTTTGTTTACAGTGGAAGCTCAGATGTTCAAGTTTATTTAACCAAAGTTAACTTCCAATATCTCCGTGGAGTTGATTTGAGACATTTTTCCTTTTGATGGTCTAAATATCTATTTAGGATAAATGTGCCATGCGTGATCACCAAACATGGAAAGCTTAACAAATATGTGACAGGTCTGTGAGCCAATCTCTGGGATTATAAGGCCAAACTTCTTATCTAAGGAGGTGCAATAAAGCAAATAACATAAAATTCAAAGGCTTAGAATGAATACAATTTCCCTTGTAATCAGAATGGAACTTTTCAATGCACAATGCAATAGCCAATAGAAATAACAGTATTAAAACATATATGCATTAGAAAAATTCTTATACACAATTAAGAATCAAAATTTGAAGAGTAACAACCTCTTAGATTGATGCTTCTAATAGTATTGAACATACATATACAATGTGATATCATTAGCTCTGGACACATTCATAGAGATTCCCCTATTTGTTTACCACAGAAGTGAGAAAGTGTATTACGTACAAGGCTGAATAGCTCATCTATATAAAATAGGATTTAAACTACTATGTGCATGGATGCTACTATATGTGAAAAATGCCCAACCCATAGAGAGATTTTTCGCCCAAAACTTTTTAAGATTTTCCACCCATGTCCCGATCCTATCAGCTCTTTCTTTAGATGTCTCAGGGATAAGCATAATTTGTATCAATTTCTATGTTTGGCTTATCCTCAACAAAGTGGAGCACAACGGTTTTGGTTGGCATTTTGACCTTAGTGCCACACCTTGTCTTAAGAAACATGTGGGTCCAATCAAGAGATACAAACTTCTAAATTTGGCAATTATTTCAATATCTTGGGGGCATAGTGATTGTAGGGCACACATAGAATGTAAGGGTGAGGTCCCTAATAACAACTACAGTCTGACAATGTTACCATCTAGTTGGGTGACTCCCTAATCAAAGGACTCATATAGTAGACCTGAGGCAGCAGCTACTCAAGTTTTTGGGCATAGCCCCAGAATCTTCCATACAATTATATAGTAGCTTCCTTCAAAAGGTTAAAGTAAGGTAAAATATGCAGAAGGTTTAGGATTGGTTGATCAAATTTAGGTTGTTCCTCCAACACTTTGTTTTTTTGCTATGATCTTCTAATCAGATTGAACTGCCAGCTGTCTTGACAGGCTTGTTAGTTCATTGCTAGCAAAAACTTTATATTTGTACCTTGTGGACAAGATCTTATTTAGGCTTGGGTACCAATTGTTCCTCTGAAGTGGATGGTTCAAGGGATCTCCCTGATCTTGTGTGCTGAAGGTTGTTCGTCTTTTTTCATCACATATGTCATGCTGAGGGTTGCCCCTTGGGCAACAGGTTTGATCATGATAATTGGCACATGGATAACACCACAGACCTTAATCTTCAACGACATTAACAAGATCTTGTGGGAATTGTTTTAAGGGACCAGGGTTGTTGCATTGGAGCTATTTGGGAATCGGGTGCTTGGTAGCTCTGATAATGGCTTTGTTGGTTTTGATATTGGGAGGGAAGCCTATATAGTCTTGGTTGTTTTCACTTTTGATAATAGGGCCTAGAGGTCCAACTTGTTGCCTTTTGAGGACATTCAACTCATTAGTAACAGTTCTAAAAAGGTTTTTCGCTTCCCCCCAACTCTTTGACATTTTAGGACATAACTTGAGGGGATTTAAAAATGGAGGCTACAGTAGCATTTGATTAGGAGGGAAGTAGATGTTGGCAAATATAGGTATTGCAGGTCCAGGAGCAAGTTTCTCTGCATGAATCAAACTGTTTTCTTCCCTAACAGCTATATCATAAACTGCTGGGAAGTTGTAGCCACTCATAGACTGAATCATCACATAAATCTACATCTTTTTGGATTTCATTTGAGCCATTGGTTCTAGCCCAAGCTTTGGCGTTTTCAGTGCAAGCTTGGTTTATGTAAATTGACAATTCAATTCTCTTATACAATCAGGTTGGATTTTATTTGAGCCATTGATTCTATCCCTACTATTATAATGCAATCTTTGCTTATCCTAAGAAATATTGTGTATTAAATCTTGTAGGAAATTATGACACGGTTTAAAACTTTAATCCAAGATATCAATAAACTGTCATAGTCTAAAATCTCCAAGCTTAGTTTCTGGGAATTGGTTTTGAATTCTCTCAGCAATGTACTGTTGATTATTGAGCGATCTCTGCTATTTATAATAACAGCAGGTTTGTTCCTTAGAAATATGATGGCCTATCTTCAAAAATGCTTTTTCATCTGGGGTTAGGGTTTCACTAAAGATGTGGGTGATTAGGAGTTTTACAGACGAGCATTTTTCTTTTTATGAGCTATTTCTTTGAGATTGAGGGTTCTGTTGATTATCTTTTTCCACCATTACCATGGTGAATCTTAGGTGAGATTATGAGTTTCCTCCAAAGTTGATGAGGTTAAATTTTGCCCCTTGGAATTTATGAGTATTTTTTTTATATTGGAATGTATACTATATTCATTTCTCTGCAACCTTGCCACATGTCTGTTAGGGTTATAGGTTTCCTTGAGAACTTCCTTATTGCTGTAAACATAGGTCGCCTTATTGTTGTCATGCTTGTCATAATTTTGTCAAAAAGGTGCTTCTTTTTGTAGGGTTTGAAATAATATTATTATTTTCAAAATTTTTACGGCTTTTCATGATTTGGTATCACATTGCAAACAATGATGTTGTTAATGGTGAAATATCTTTTTGCTGAAAGTTTAATTGATTTGGAAGAGTGAGTATTTTTGGCAGTCTATTTGGATTACTGAAGTTGTTCATGGTTAAAATATAGGATGGATCGTTATCAGAGAGTGGAGAAGCCCCGGCCGGAAACTCCAATTAATGAGAATGAAATCCGTATCACTACTCAAGGAAAAATGCGGAATTATATCACATATGCTACAACATTGCTTCAGGTCAGCCAGAATTGCACATTTTTGTAGTTATTTGGATTGTTCCTGTGTATTCTTGAAGGATTCTAGTCGGTTTGTTGCTTTTGCAATCTTAAAAAATAGCTTTGAAATAAACACATCTCCAATATGTTTTGCAATCTTGAAGGATATTTTTGTTTATTTGAACTTTTTAACTGTAATTCTTCAAAAAACTTGTTGTCTAATTATACATTTGAAAAATTGAAACTCTAGCATTCGACTTGAACTTAGCAACACTCCTGATTGGATTCTTATTTTACTAGTTCACTTGAGATCAGCTGCAACTTTCAGTCTTTTAAATCACTCTTTTGTTGTCTCTGTGTTCCAAAATTATTTTTGTCTAACAAAACAAGCACTGGATTTATGAGTTGGTTTTATAGTACATTTGGATCATCTTGTGCTGTTCTCTCTTGTTTCATAGCTAGCTTTAATTTAACGAAATAAGCACCAACTGCTGAAAGAATCAATTTTGCAGAGTTCTAATGCATGAAAATCATTAATTCCTACAGAATGCAAGGATTTTCTTTTAAGGATATATCATATAGGAGATGCTGCTGATATTTTGCTGAGTTTTATGGTGACTGGATCATCTTGTGCTGTTCTCTCTTGTTTCATAGCTAGCTTTAATTTAACGAAATAAGCACCAACTGCTGAAAGAATCAATTTTGCAGAGTTCTAATGCATGAAAATCATTAATTCCTACAGAATGCAAGGATTTTCTTTTAAGGATATATCATATAGGAGATGCTGTTTTAGCAGGCATTGCATTTGAATGCAATGTGTTGGGTGGAGAGTGGATGCTGCTTACTTTTCATTTGTTTAGTTTTGAGGAAGTTGTATTTTCTATGTTTAGAAGAACTTGAATCCAGAGTAAATTTTTATTTGTTTATGCACTCATTTTTTCTTTGAGTCTTCTATGTTTTCTTTTGCAGGTGTTAAATTGGTTGCAGTTTGTATCTGGGTGGTGCAATCTTCCAATTTTCTTCAAAGATAACATTTCCATTGTCTGTTGAGGATGTAATTATATTAATCTTTGAGTGTTATTGAAGGCATTACACAGCAGGATTGTTTTGACTTTGGGTTTATTCTATTGGTTAGGTATTTCCTTAGATTTATTGCCTTGGACATATGAAGGGTGTTCATTGCTGAAACTACATAGGTTGGCAATGGGCTTATTCTATTGGTTAGACATTTCCTTAGATTTATTGCCTTAGACATATGAAAAATGTTCACTGCTGAAGCTACATAGACTGGCAAGGTTGGCAAAGTGTGCTAACTTCTTTTGAAGTGATTCACATTATGTAATTTTAAATAAGAACTAGAAGCTCTCCCAAGATTGGCCTTCAAGTTTGGGAGTTGGTGTTGATTGAACTTGACTTTGATTTTCAAAGATTATGTCCCTGGCTGTGAGACTTATTTGATGCCACATGTTTCAAACATAGAAGCAGATGTCTTCAAAATTCGTGATATATTGGATCTCGGCAAGGTTTCTGGTTCTTTCATAAAATTGTCTTGAATTTTTGAATTTATAGTTGACCAATATTTTTACTGTGAAAATAGCTGATATATCTCCAATACTATTAATCTATTTTCTTTGCTTAGATATACCTGTTTTTTTTCACCATTCATCTCTGTTTTTTCTGCCAAAAATAGTTCTATTTTGGTGTGGTTTTAGGCTAGAAAAATATTTTTTGTTAGTTCTTGCTGCCTCTTGGAGAGGATTGCATGCCAAGTCGGTTATATCTGGCCACAATATGACTGAAGCTTCACTGCTTCCTGTCATACTCTCACACTCTCCAGCATATACATCTTTCATGATTGGCCTTTCTTGTGTTAAATCTTTTGAGCAAACTGAACTAATACCAAATAAAGATGTGTAGCACTGCTTGTACATGTCCTCTACTTCTTCCATGCCCTCCTCCATGTGAACGGCATCCTTCATTAAGCTTCTGTTATTTATTTCTACAAGTTGTTAGGAAAGGCTGGGTTAAGAACAAAATTTTGTTAACTGTAGACATATCCATTTGTAGTTACTCTCCCTCCTAATCTATGCTCTGCATCCATGACAGCCAATAGTGAGATCACATTTGATTCTAGAAATACAAATAAAAATGCTCAATTACGGACAAGAAATATGAAGGCATACCCAGGGTAATGTAAACCACTAATACTTTGATGGAAAGTGTCGAAGTAAGAGAGTCAACAGATTTTGTATCTGAAGTTAACCTGGCAATTCCATAATGTGTTACATAGCCTGTCAGGTCTTTGTCCAGAAGGACATTTTCTGGTTTTAATCGCAATGTTTGGACAAACAAGTTGTAATGCAGATATTCTGTATTTTTTGCATATGTTAATAGCAATATGCAGTTGTCTTTTCAATCCCAATTCACAAATCATCTTTTTCAGGATACAAATGCTTGCCTTAAGCTTTCATTTGACATAAATTCAAAAATTAAAGTTGTGAAACAGGGGACTGACCATGAAGTTATGATCCTGGTGAGATCACAGGGTTGAATCTTTCTTAACACCTTGCATTCAACATTGAAACTATTTGAGCTTCTTTAATGTACAAATTAAGAACATTCACAGAAACTACTTTACCATCTCTCAGATTTCCTCTGTAGACTGATCCAAAGCTGCCCATTGCAACCAACTTGCTCTTATGAAGTCCATCAGTTGTGCTGATCTTCCTAAGAAGCTTTTAGGTGCTCCAACTTCTGCAGAATATATCTTGGGAGATAACCTATTCGTGAAGTGCATCTCCACAGGAAATCCAAAACTAAGCAGCATACCACAAAATGTCATGCGCCCGAAATTTGAAATGCAAATAAATTAATAAATAAAATAAATGACAATATAAATATCAAAAATATAAAAATAAATATTAACAATTTAATATTATTATAGTTATAATTATTATAATATAATAATATAAAATATTCATATAAAACTAATATAAAAATAAATATGTTAAAATTAAGAACACACAATATAAACATAAATTATATATATATATATATCCATTGCTAATTACATAATCACTTGCCCTTTATAACACTGCCTCTTTTTTTTTTATTAATTGAATTCGATGCCTTTAGTGACATCCCCCCTTAACCGCTGCCTTCATAGTGGCTGTTGGTAAATGAATTGCTGCTCATAATGTATTTCTTTTATATATAATTACATAATCATTGTCCTTTATAACACTGCCTCTTTTTTTATTAATCAAATTCAATGCCTTTAGTGACATACCTCCTTAATTGCTGCCTTCATAGTGGCTGTTGGTAAATGAATCGTTGCTCATAATGTATTTCTATTTCTAATCATTGTCCTTTATAACACTGCCTCTTTTTTTATTAATCGAATTTGATTCCTTTAGTGACATCCCTCCTTAATCGCTGCCTTCATAGTGGCTGTTGGTAAATGAATTGCTGCTCATAAAATTATGAGCAGCAATTCATTTACCAATTTATGAGCAGCAATTCATTTACCAACAGCCACTATGAAGGCAGCGATTAAGGAGGGATGTCACTAAAGGCATCAAATTCGATTAATAAAAAAAGAGGCGGTGTTATAAAGGACAAGTGATTATGTAATTAGCAATGGATATGATATAAAGGGCTGTGATTCCATATTATTTATTAAAGGAGGGAATAATATTCCAAAGATAGCGATTAATATTAGTTAATGCAGGCAGCAATAAATAAAGGAGCACTCAGACTAATTAAAGAAAAGGCAGCGATTAGTTTAAAGACAGTTTGGTAACAAAGAGCCATACCTATTCATAAGGATATCTCTCTTCCAAAGAGATGCATCCTTTCATATTAAAATAAAGATATATAAAGAAAATGAGATCATTTGCAAAAGGGAAGGAAGAAGAAATAGGGAAGTCTGATATGGAAGTATGTATGAAGAAGAATATAGTTCACTGGAAGATAAATGATAAATCAACAAGGGAAGTAACTTAAATTTAAGTACATATACATCAGATATATATAATCAAATACACACACACACACACATATACATATATATGTATATATATTATGTATGCATATATATAAAGATATGTGAATTATAAAGGTATTGTTTTGACTTCATTTCTCCAGATTTTTAGTTTTTGCAGCCATTTAAATTTAAAATAGGTTATATTGTTTTACCATTTTCATTTTGACTTGATCCAATTGGTTTTTTAAATATTTGCCTTAAATAACATGGTTACATAAACAGCTTTAACGTGCCAAATTTAGAAATAAAATTGTAACTTAAATCAATTTAATATTTGCTGTATTTATGATGTATCTTGGATCTCTTACTTGACATGCAATTTTGTTATTTGCATACACAAATAGCTAGAATCTTTAATAAATTAATAGAGTATAAATTTTTTGATTAAAGGCAAATACGAGGAGTTTTGTCTCTATTTAATGACAAAGACATTGACAGCAAAAAATAAACATGCAGCAGCCAAGCTATAGCCAAAATTCAGCAACCCCCTACAACGGGTAGATGAAACAAAACAGAAAGAAAGCTCAGAATTTTTCTGCATTATATGGGTTTTGAAATTGAAAATATCTTTATCATTTGGTTTTCCGGGATATTCCCAATAAGAGATACATGCTTATGGTTTCAAATACTGTGGACAAGCATGGGTCCTAGAAATTGGGGTGATTCAGTTTCAAAACACACAAACTAGCTAATATGAATTATATGCTAACAAACTTAATTCATCTAGAACACAATAAATGTTTATTTTGTGATGATCTGTTTTGATTTTGCTTTTCATGTTATAGATATGCTAATTTCTTATAGATAAATATTTATTTCACAAGGACTTCTTTTTCTGATCATTCATCTTGCATTTTGGCCTTCGTGTAGAAGGATAAAGGATCAGCTGAAATAATCATCAAAGCAATGGGAAGGGCTATCAACAAGACTGTAACTATAGCAGAGATTATCAAGGTAAGTGCTAAGGGAAAAATTAATCAACTTTATTTATCCTTAAATTTTCAATGGGTTTGATTTTTCTTTCTTCATGGGTGTGCATGTTTGTGAGCATTCCAAAAATATCAATTGGGTGAATATGTTGATGGATTAAAAAATTCACTGTCATTTGGTACTTACAGAGAAGGATAGCTGGTCTGCATCAAATTACTACGATTGGATCGATTGACATAACTGACTCATGGGAACCACTAGAGGAAGGTCTTCTTCCGTAAGTACTATAATTATTTTAACCAATAGAATTTCTATATCCTTTTTGTAGAACATCCATACAAAGGTTATGTTTTACTAAAGAGGCTTATATTTCCAAGATTTTTTTGTATCTTTTGCCATTTCTGTTTTGATTAATTTTGATGTAGTTGTCATTGATTCATTTGCTCACATGCTGGCATATTGGCAGTCTGGAGACAACAAGACATGTATCCATGATAGCAATTACTTTGTCAACTGCAGAGCTGGATATAAATTCCCCTGGGTAAAAAAATGTTATATACTTATTCATTCTCTGTGGTGAGCGAATTAATCTGTTGATATGTGGGCCATCAAATTGATGCAGATTGCTCATTATTGTTCAATAATGCAGGTATCAGCCTCCACTGCCAGTGGATCAAGTTAGGCCATTGGCAGAATTTGAGTATGATCAAGGTAATTTTTTGTATATTTTTATTCTATGTTTTTATTTAATCTAATGTACCTTGGAAGTACTTTTTAAGCTAATATTCTCTTAAATTTTGTAGAAGGGTCACCTAGTCACGTAAGGGGTCGAGGCCGCGGTGGTCGGGGTAGGGGCAGAGGAAGAGGTATTGTAACTTTTAAGCTTTTTAAATAAGATTGTGAAAGATCTAAGTTACCTTAATTATAAATTATTTAATATAATTAGCATAATTATGGGTGTGAAAGTAGGATTCAGTTTCTCAGACAAGTGAAGTGTCACTGATAGTTTTGGCTAATATATTGTATAATTTTGTATGGCTGTTCCATCAGTTCCTGCTTAATTATTTATTTATCAACTTTTTCTATATCTTTAATAGCCTCCAAATGGGCTTGTTATACTTATTAGCTTGCTATCCTTTTGTCTTTGTTGTTCTTAATTTAAAGAAGCTTTGATGCTTGACACTCTAAATAATCATTTCATTCCAGGAAATTTTATGATGGGTGGGGATTACAATGGTGATGGTAGTTATGGAAGGGGTAGGGGCCGAGGAAGAGGAAGAGGATGGGGCCGTGGTCCACGTGGTCGTGGAAGAGGGTATGCCGTAGCTGATCCTAATCTGGACGAAGGTATTGTTTGACTTCATTTCTCCAGATTTTAGATTTTGCAGCCATTTAAATTTAAAATAGGTTATATTGTTTTACCATTTTCTATTGGATTCTGATCCAATTGGTTTTTTAAATATTTGCCTTAAATAACATGGTTGCATAAACAGCTTTAACGTGCCAAATTTAGAAATAAAATTGTAACTTAAATCAATTTAATATTTGCTGTATTTATGATGTATCTTGGATCTCTTACTTGACATGCAATTTTGTTATTTGTATACACAAATAGCTAGAATCTTTAATAAATTAATAGAGTATAAATTTTTTGATTAAAGGCAAATACGAGGAGTTTTGTAAGGGCCTCCTCTATTTAATAGTCAAAGCCATTATACAGCAAAACAACAAACATGCAGCAGCCAAGCTATAGCCAAAATTCAGCAACTCCTACAACGGGTAGATGAAACAAACAGAAAGAAAGCCAAAAAGGAAGATCATTGACACCCAAAGCAAAGAATCACACTAGAGTTGATTAAGCACTGCAGCAGCCTCCCACTCCTCATGTAGGGACTCCAAACGACTTTACATGAGCTCAGCATCCTCCTGTTCGATCTCTTTAGCTTTCTGGCTACTGATTCTAGAGCTGTGACTGGCGCTTGCTTGAGATAAATGAGAGCTGATTCTCTCCTGCAACAATTTAATACTTTTGGCACTGTTTTGAACAGTTCTATCAAATTACACTACCTTTTGCAGGTTTTCCTTGATGTCCAGAATATCCTTCTCCAAAAGAGCTACTCTGTCATCTCGCCTAGTAATCTCAGCCTTGAGATTGTTCATTTCTTCCACATTCTTCCACTGGTTGGAAAGAACTTTTTCCATTTTCTTCAGGGTAAGCTCCTGACCATCCATTTTTTTAACAATCAGAGAAATTTTAGCCTAATTTTGTTGTATTTGGAGTGGAACTACTTCAACATTTTACAGTGGGAGGAAATTGATTCTTCATACATTTGGACCATTCTTTTTGCAAGCATGGTGATCACTGAGGCCATAGCCTCAATAGAGGATGGCAGAGAGGAAGTATCATGGTTAAATTCAGAATCCACATCTTCTAACTCTGGCTCATTGATGTGACCTTTATCATTCAACATGACTTTACCTTTACCTTTGGGCTTAGAAATAGGGGTGTTCTCTCCTGCCCCCTGGTAATTCAAGTCCTCCACAATGACCACTTTTATCTTCTTCTTAGTCTTATGGCTTCTAGAGGTTTCATCACTTGTAAATTTCACTCCCCAGGCAGCAACTTGGCTAGAAACAGTAAAGGTAGGGATAATCAGGGTAGGGTTGCTTTGGCAAAAAACTATTTTTAGAAGTAGAGGCATCTAGATCCAGGTTAGATTTAAGCAGCAGTTTGACAAAGTGAAGGGGCTGAGGGCAGTGCATGAGTAGAGGACAAAGCATGATAGGATTTCAATGCACGGGTAGGTTAACCAACAATAGGATTAGAGATGGGTGCGTGGGGGCAGACCTAAAGCCCCATTTAAACTCAATGACCAAAATACTCGAGAGAGGACAACAGGAAGAAAGTGAAAATGACAAGACACGAGTGACAAAAATGACCCAAGAGCATTAAATGAAAGAAAGAGATAGATTGAAACCTTTCTTAAAGAGTGACATACCTTAGTTGCAGGGCAACATCATCCATGGAGGTGGTAGACAGGATTTAGCATATCTGTTTTGATTTTGTTTCAGTTGTTCTCCATCCCATAGGAAGGAAGAGAGTGCCACATCTTTGTTTTGTCCATCCTATTTTAATGACCTTAATAAATAGACCAGTGATCTGAGCAATGAGGTCCTTCTAGACTTCAATTTTCACATCTCCCATTTTCAGCACTCATGAGTCCCAAGTTTTGGCGATTTCAATAGAGAGGGTGGGGTTGTGCCCCTTTGACTCTCTTCATATATCTTGTCAGCTCTCCTTTCCTCAAAATTCTCCATGTTTTAGCATTCTGCTTAGCCATCTCATAGGAGTTGGGCTTCACATGATTCCTTTTGCCACCCATAAAGCCAAGGCTCAGCTTGTACACCAAGTATGCTTGCTCCCAGTCGACAACTGAGGGATCCCAATTGAAAGAACAATCTAAAGTGAAATTCCTTGTAGTGTTAGGCTCCTGTTTGGAAGAGGACAAAAGCTTCTTGATGATCCAAAGCTCTTCTTCTTTATCTTTCATGATAATCCTTACACCAAAGTGTAATGGATACAATAGATCTCACATCACCTGGTACAGGGCAATCATCATTAATCAAGTTTATGGCCTCCCTAGGAATGCGATTTCCCGCTTCCAATTTGTGTATCCATCATGTTGAACACCACGGTGAAATAATCTGCCACATAATTGCCTTTGTGGTACTCATGCCTGATTTTAACATTGGGAAGGGAATCCAAAATATCTATAGAATTCTCGATCAAGTTATTAATAGACCAAGTTGGGGCATAAGTTTTCAAAAGATACTTAATTATGTTCATTGAATCTCCCTCTGCTTCCAGGTGCTGCAGACTAAGTTCTCTGGCTAAAAGGATACCATGAAAGGCTGCACTCACCTCAGCAAAATGATTGGTTTGAGTGCCAAGATTGACCAAGAAAGCACCCATTGCCCTTCCCAAATGATTCTTGATAGCCCCAGAGTTGTCTTTAAAGGCCCCACCAAAATTTAACTTAAACCAGGGGGATTGGGGACAGGACCACCTGATTGGGATCTACAAATGACCTCTTTCTGAAGAGGGGTTCCAAAATCAATCACCAAATTCCAACCTTTCAACATCCTTAGGTTCAATTGAGATACCACTGAAGGGGACTCCCAAAGCTTACTCTCCTTGAAGGCAGTTAAGAATTTTTCTTTTATGGCGAGGTTTATCCCAGAGAACACCAAGCTGACAAGAGATTTAGAATCTCTAAATCTTTTGGCATTCCTTTCACACCACAATCCCCAAAGGACAGGAGGGAAAGAAAGGTTCCACAGTAGCTTAAGGGCAAGGGAAAAGAAGGGAGAAGGCCACAACAAAAGAAGATCCAAAAGGGAGGGGTTTGGACCCAAGAGAGGGAAGAACAAGAGAAAACAAGGTACCACATGTCCCTAGCCAAAGAACAGTTAAGGAAGAGGTGGTGGGTGGATTCTAAATCACGCTTGCACAAGGCACACCTGTTTGGGATAGAGAATCCTCTCTTGAACAAATTGCCCACCGTAAGGACTCTGTCTTGGAAAAACAACCATTGAAAGAAATTCACTTTTGGGATAAAGGGGTTTGAATCAAAGAGACACCCACGGGGAAGGGTAAAGGAGGGAGAAGCAGCAAGAAGCTGGAAGAGTTAGTAACAGCCTGAGGAGGAATTAGCTCAGACCATCACATTACCCTTGGGGATTGGGGGACTTGGAAGGAATGCAGAAGGTTATGGAGCCAGTGAAGAGACAATGATGGCTTGGGAGAAGGATTAGGAAGGGAGGAAATTTCTACTTTCTAACCTTCTAATTCCTTGAAGTAGCAGTATTATTGAAGCTTCTGCTCACTGATTCTCCAAAAAAGAATGAATAAGAACAGAGCTATGGGGTCACCCTGTCTTAGCTTAGGGCTACTATTGAAGAATCAAACAATAATGCCATTAATAAGAACAGAGAACTGCAGATTTGATTTGCAATTTGTGATTAAACTTCCAAATTTCTGACAAAAATTGAATCTTGCCAGCATTTTGTCAAGGACCAGGATACCTGATCATAGGCATTGTTCATGTCAAGCTTGAGTATGAAGTCAACCTTTTTGCTTTTGTCCATTGAATGAATAACCTCATGAATGATGATTATAGAATCCAGGTTCTGCCTGCCCTGCAGCAAAGTGGTGCCTTCCCTTGACAAAACCACTTTGCTGCAGGCATATAAGATTTGGGAGGATGGCCTGCAATCTGATAGCAAGAATTTTTTGTACACATAATTACAAAGGCTTATTGGTCTAAAGTCAACAAAGCATGAAGATTCATTTTTCTTATAAACAAGCACCAGGAAAGTGTTATTAAGCTTGTTGAGATGCCCAGAGAGAAGGAACTCCTGTGTAACATCCAAAAGATCTTTGGCAATAATATCCCGAAAGACTTGTAAGGGGAAACCTATCTGATCCCAACACCTTACTCCCTGTAAAAGAGTTGACTACAGATTTGATTTCTTCTTCTGTCACAGAGGCAATTAGAGATTCTCTCTCTATTCAACAGAAAAGGGGGACAAGATCCATCAACTGCTTGGCATTTTTGAAATCAGCAAAGTTTTCTTTAGAAAGGAAATCCTGGAAGAAAGCAACCACAAGCTATTTGATGCTCGTCTCTTTTGAAGTGAAGTTGCTATTGGACTCCAGGATCTCCCTGATTCTGTTTGCAGAAAGTTGCCTCCTTGGCCATGATTGATTGGTATTCACAAAGCAGGTATTTTTCCTTCTAGAAGGTATTCTACATCCTTACGATTTGAATTTATTTTTTTAGGGTCTCTAAGTTGATTGAGATCTCATTCTTCTTAGCAAAGATATTTCCAAAAGTGTTTTTGTTCCACTTCTTAATGTTCTTCTTGATTTTCTTCAGTTTTTGAGCCAGCCTAAACATAGCATTACCTTCAATCTTGATATTTCACCATTTCTCAATTCTAGAGGGCAAATCAGGATGATGGAGCCACATCTTCACAAACCTGAAAGGATATCCTTACCATCTCTTCTCGTTGTCCAGGCAAAGAACCAGGGGGGAATGGTCTGAACCAACACAGGGAAGATTGGAGAGACAAGAAGAAAAAGAAAAGAGTGAATCTGGAGAGATGAGGGCTCAGTTTGAATCCATCAAAGAACAAGAGGAGATAAAGGAGGCAAGATTATCCATGGTGTCTGAATAAGCTTAGGGTCCTTGTTTTTCCATGGTGGTAAAGGTTATCAAAGTCCCCTGCAATAACCGGTTTAAGGTTAGTGTGCAATCTTCTGAAACTTTCCAGCTCAACCCAAAGCTTTATCTGGCCCCTAGCAGAATTAGGGGCATAGATGTTGGATACAATCTACAAGAAATTATGCTTTAGATGAGAAAACAGAAATGCAAATGATGTCGAGAAGAAGCAAGAACAGAGCTAGAAACAGAGGCAGGATTCCAAAAGGTTGCCAAACACCCCATTGCTCCAACAGCATCCACGAGATTGCAGGAGCACTATATTTGTACTGACCTTAATATGAGCGCTTTGGACCTTAGAAGGTCTTGTTGGTGTGTGATGAGTAGTCACTAGGAATAAAGTCATCAATAGGTTATCATTGTGATTAAAATTTTTCTTTATTAAGCTTTGGACAACATATGTTAGGATACAAAGCATTTAGTGTGTTAAAAACTACATCCTTGTTGTTAGAAGATGCCAAGAGGCAGTTGAGGAAGTTGATGGTTCGAAGCAAGGAGATTGAGGTCCTAAAATTTAGGATCATAACTTAGAGATAAGTTGCAAAATGTTGTTATGGAAGTTGCATGACAGGAGTTGTGGAGTTGCATGTAACTTACTTGTCACAATTGGGAATCCCTAGAAATCAGGGTAAGTACTCGATCAACTTCCTTTGAATGTGGAAAAGGCATCCAAATAGGTGGGATGGCTCGTAGCAAGCAGTTAGTTGCATTGTAATCAAATTTTGTTGTGTGCAATAGAAGACAGTTTGGGCAGATTTCTCTGTTTTCTGAAAATCTCATGTGTTTTTGAGAAACAGTGGTGTTTAAGGCATTGTGTTTATTGTTTTAACACTGTATTTGTATACATAGCATAGTTTTGGGCATATTTCATTAGGTAATCAGGTAGCTTAGATTAGAGTTGTTGTTTTGTATCCATAGATTAGAGTGTAGGGATTTGTATTTATGTTTTGAGTAGTGTAACTTCAAATGGCTCCCCCATAAATACTGATCACGGGGTACTCTTGAGATTGGTTGAAAATGGGAGAGGAGCCAGTCAAATGTAAATATTTAGTAGTAGGAAACTTTGAGAGCCAAGCAAGAATTTCTAATACCAAACCCTAGGCGAGTTCTAGCTACCTGGTTAGGAGTTTGGAAGTGAAAATTGAAGAGTACAAGCAGGGGTTGCAAGCACTGTATAGAAACAGTACGGTCTCAGGTAGGGTTAGATAAGATTCTCACATTCCACAAGGATAGAAGAATCAAACAATCCATTTTAGATAGATTTGAAGGAGAAAGAGTTAAAACCCTAGGTATTAGGCCTATTAGCCCTAATAGCCCTTGAATGTAGGAATCAACTGTACGGAAGAGGCAGAGGCCTGAGAGCCAGTGAAAGATTTAAAGGACTGAAAAGGGTGTCAAGAAATGTAATTTATTTGCTAGGTTGTGTGTCAAGTTTGAGAGAAAAGGGCATAAAAGGGACTGGTAAGGGCTACAAGGATTAGCCCTCTTCAGAGGAAAATTCTTGAGATCGGTAGGAGTGGAGATTGAAGAACCCCCAAGATGGTTTCAATTGGATGTGAAATCCATGAAAACAGTGTTTCCAACTCCCCTGCAAACAGTTCAAGCAAATTGGATGAAGTTGGCATCTAGACCCTTCTAGGTGTTGTGGAGAAGAATGCAATTTCAAATGGTGTTGGTCTTCCTAAGTTAAGCACAATTGTAAATCTCTTGAGAAGAGTTAGAGCAGGGCTTGGTTAATCACCCAAGCTCAAAAAGGACCATTGGAGTCAGGTTCTAGGAAGGAGATAGTGAAAAGGTCTCTAGAAGGTTGTGCAAGCAAGCTCAGGAACATCATACACCGCACAACAAGAACCGTTTTTGCAGACTTTACAAAGAACTTTATTAAGGATTTCCAAAAGCATTTTTGTTTCTTGAAAGATTAAATAAAGTTCTTCATAATGTCTAGAAAGACAGTTCTTGCTATGATTTGGATGTCATTGGAGCTTCAGGGGGTTTAACCGCCATTTGGAACCCTGCCGCTATTAGCTAACATTGCAGTACTTGAATTTCTTCAAGCATTCTCCTTTAAGAGGATGGTTGCAAACCAATTCTCACCTTTGCCATTTCCTATCCATTCTATAATCATTTTTTATGTGATGAAATATTAGACCGAGTCTATTGAAGTTAAAATTCTATGAGTGTAAACCAGTTGCAGTCCTATTGAGGCCACATAGGTTTTATCATATTCTTTATTATAGCAGTCAAATTATTTAAAATAGTGGTGGATAAAAAAACATTATAAACATGAAAAGTACTGTGGATTATCAACAAATTACCAAATGTTGATTCTCATCATCGTTATATTAGCATATAACAAGCCAATCATTACAAATGCTCAACAGTAAAATTCTAATTCTGACAATGAGTGTTAGAAATTTACAGCACATGTTCTAAGAAACTATCTGGAAATTACTTTTGGTATTGTCGCTTCAGAAAGCTCTGCAAAAACCATTAAAATATGCAATTTCTTAATACAATCTTGAGGTTGCTTTTACCCATGAAATCACCCTAATTTATTTGGTGCTTGATGTGAGGTCAATCTCTGTTAATTGATGGATAACCTAAACCTTTTATGTTGGACTAAGAATATGGGACAAAGGGTGTTGAACTAAATTATTGTTGTTTTTTATTTATTGTGACATCTTTCTCCAATATATATGTTGCTTGGACCTTCCACTTATCAAATACATGATAACTAATTGTTACATGCTATTTTTTTGGAAATATATATTATACACCATTTGTCAAATATGTCTGATAAGCAACGTTGCCCTGGTTAGCATTTGTGTTTAAATTCACTGACAAAAAATATGTGAAGTTTGGAATGTAATCTACAGAAGTGGAAGTATAACGTTCCTTTAATTGTTCTGGTTATTGTTGTTTCTTGCTTCTTGTGACATCATTCACCTATATGTACGTCACATGTACCTTCAACAAATCAAATACATAATTAAATTCCTACATGATATTTTTTCTGAAATATATATGATACACCATGTGTCAAAAATGTCTGATAAGCAACATTGCCTGGTTAGCATTTGTGTTTGAATTCACTTATCATAAAATATTTGAAGTTGGGAAAGTAATCTACGGAAGTGAAAGTATAATGTTCCTCTAATAGTTCTGGTTTCTGTTGATTCACTGACAAGAAGTGACTGAGGAATTATATCTTTCAAGTGGCCAAATCCACTATGCTTTATAGCATCAAGTTATCCAGCATCTACAACCATTACCATCTGTTCAACTTGGGAAGCATCAAGCCCTACAGGCTTTATATTTTAGCTATCACCATGCCATCATTCTTCATGTTATTGATAAACTGCTTCTCTTCATGGTCCTTTTTGACATGTCATTTAGTCATCTTTCGGTATATCAAAAATTATGGCTTATTTTAAGAACTATTGGGACAATCTTTATTTTTGATTTTTTCATTAATAAACCTTCCCAATTGTTTTAAGAATTCTTTCTTTGCAAATGTTCATTCTTTTTTGCCTGATATGGATGCATACAAGTAGTTACTAGTAACAACACGATACGGATGCTTACAAAGCCTGTTACTTTAATGCACAATTTATGCAAAAATATAATCCTTCTCATGTAAACTGATTACAGTCAATTGAAAATGGGCTAGCAATTGACAGTACTATTATTTCTCGACTAAAGTCTTTACCAGGGAAAACTAAGTTTTATTTCACTTGGGTTAGTGACAATCCTATATTCTGGTTACATGCCTGTAAAAGTCTCTCAATTTCCTAATCATTTTGAATGCCTTATGCTATAATAATTTTCTTGTAGTACATTATAACATCAGAACTAATTTTAACTGTTTGAAATATGTAATTTGTAGGTTAAAAATCTGTGACGAAAGTTCCTTTCCTCTTCCTGTTACTCCATGCATGCTTTCCTTGTTTGGGATAACATCCATGAATCAATTTGCTTTTAGCAAAATCAAATACAGAAACTTGAATGGCATAGACTGACGTGTTTCTTTCCCTCTGTAAATAAATATGAACATTATATATTTATTAGAATAGAAAGTACAACTTAGGCATGTGAAAAACCATTTGCTTATGCAGGGGCAATCCTCTCATCATGCACTTTTAATACATGTAAATGGCTAAATGTGTTTTATGATTTTATTCCCCTCTCAATCTTTAATTGATTTCTAGTTTCTTCTTCCGTTTTTTCAACACCTATAGTATAATAATATCTTCTTCATTGTCAGTTATTCGTATCTTCCATCATTTTATTCTCTAGTGTCCTCTGCCATTTGATGGTATCTTTCCGTAATCTTTGCCCGTTTTACTTTATTCTTTGTTAAGCCTTCTTTACGATCACTATAAACTATGCAGTCAATATTACTCCTCAAATAGATGCACAATTCTCCGCCACATTTTTTGGTTTGTTTATTAGTTTGCAACAGTTTACTTAAATCCAGACATTTTTGTGTTTTTTTTCATGATAGTTTTGTGAACTTGCACATTTCTTAATCTTAGCTCCTTTTATATACGGTTCTTAGTCAAAGATTTTGGGTTTAGTTCTATAAATCTAGGGTTTCATTGCATAAATCCTCACCTAACTTAAAAATTAATAATTATACCTTATGCTTGATTTATCTTTTAATGGGTATAGGTTATGTGGCAATGAAACATTGTAAGTTGTGCAAATTGTCTCTTTCTCGTGCATGGGCCTTGTATAAAGAGGTTCCTAATTGTTATATTACACCATATTGGCAAAGATCCGGTATAAGATTTCCTGGTGTGGAGTGTGTCTGTTAAGCTCTAAGTGTATTTTTTATGTTGTAAAGCATGGGACTGCATTCATAAGTTCTGATATACCACTTATTCAAATCACCTAACATATTTTTGCAAACCACACATTCACAGGAAGACCTCGTGGCAGAGGAAGGGGTCGCAGGGGCCGGGGTTTTAGATCAGATGGACCAGTACAAGTACCGGGGCCTGCAACTGCATAAAAATAAATGGTCATCAATGCTAGGCTGAACGAATTGGATTATACTAGAGTGACGTTTATGAATTTGTGTATTCTAGTTGATGTTTGCATTTCACACTTTGTGAAGATTGCTTTTTTGTGGATATCTCAATTCATTTAAATTTAGGTTTTATAGAAAATCGAAATGTATTTTAATTAGAAGAGGACATTCTTTCATAATTTTACAGTGTATATGCCCTATTAATTCTAATGTTTTTTTTGGACATTATTGAATCTGTTTATGTGATCCTGCACCCTCTGCATTTGGACAGGATGGTATCCTTTTCAACAATGTCTAAATTATGTTGGTAAAAAATTGATTTCAGTCCCATATCATAAAATTCTCTGTTTTCATTGAGTAAAAAATGGAGTTCCTTTTAAATTTAGAATCTCTTTTTGGCCGTACATTTGTATTTCAATGGTGATATTGAACATACACAACCTGTGTGATATCAGGTAG
>VDFB02350435.1:0-18928 GCA_007258455.2 Sequoia sempervirens
ATGGTAGAGGGGAGAGAGATAGAATTAGGGTATAAGGGTAGAGGGAAGAGAGGTAGAATCAGGGTATATAGGGTATAGACAAAGAGAGAGAAAGAAAACTATTAAAAAACCAACTTTCTCATAACACGAGCACATTTTGAAGAAGTAGAGATATGGTCATTTTAGGAAGAAATAATGCACTTGTATTATAATGCAAGCGCATTTTGTTTTTCACTAAAAATGGTAAAAAGAACTCAATATACCTGTGATCTCAAGGCCCACATTCTGCATATTATCCTGGTTTTGCACATGCTTCGACAAAAAGTAGATTTTTGATGATGTTGTAAAGTGTGCATGCATGTTTTTCACATTCCACCACCTTTTTCATGATCTTTCTACCACCTTTGCATGAAATAGCAGAGTTTTCACATTGAAAAACATATAATATCAATTCAAGTTTGAATTCCATGGAAAACTAATATACAATTGAAGTTTGGAGGGGATCAAGCTTTTGAAAAAGTCAAATTGTTGAGGAGTTTGAGGAAAGAAGAAGATAAGGATACATAATTGGGTTGAACTCCTCCATTTGAAATTTTGGTTTTTAAGGTATGTGAAGTCTTTACATATTTTCTTTCATTCTATGATGGCTTCCTTTCATTTTTGTTATTTTGCATATTCCATGTTGATCATTGTTTGTTTGTCATTATAACCTTAGGTTGTCAATGCACATTTTAAATTACACAATTCTATACACTTTCCAATTACATTTTTAAACCACATCTCTTTGAGGCATTTTGCTATTTAACAATTGACTTACCTTGTGTATGCTTCCACATTTTGTATACACATATACATGACATACATTTTAAGGAAGTAAAATAAAACATCATTTCTCAATCCTTTATTATGGAAGTGCATACCACTCTCTGAAGCTTTTATTGAGGTATTTTGTCAAACAATTATACCAAGCAACTCATTTCCTTGTGTATGCTACCAAATTTTCCATACATCTCTCTAAAAATTGGAATATACTCCTCCCACATTGATAGATCTTAGAAACTATTTTGGTTTTCATCTCTATTTCTAAATTTACCTCATCACTAAACCTACCTCATCACTTTTATTTGTGATATATTTTAAATTTTTCCTTGATTAGTCTACCTAAAAGGGATTCTAACCCTTCTCTCCACTGTTACAAGACTCTTTATTCAAGGCTAAGTTAGCAACATGGGGAAAGGTGCAGCCTATCTTGCAATCATGGCTCAAAATGGAAGCATGGAAAAAGAATTTGAATTGTGATGAAACCAGGGGAGGTCCTACAACACAACTAAACACAAAAAATCAACCAACAACAACAATTCACAATTCACAATTCTCAAAATTCTTCACTTTTCAGCAAATCAACACTCTTCCTTGTAGCATTGCCAAGTCATTCAATCAGGTATTTCTTCTCAATAAGATTATTTCAGACCAATACTTGAACCATTTCAAGTACCCTTCAGGGTACACAATCACATGCCAACAAACCACTATTGGTTACTTTGTAACAACTTTCTCAAATCAGGATTTCTACACCAACTAGGCCTCAAATTAGGAAACTTTAGAAAAGAAACTTATCTTGAAACTTGACCAAAACCTCCAAACACATGTGGGAAGAAATTTATATGTATTCAAACCAAAAAATTCACAATTAGTTCTCAGAAATTCATCCACCAAGATGCGAAAACCAAAACCCTCATTTTAAGCCAAATAACCTAGGGCTTATTGGAAAACACACTTCCAGACCTTATCAAAACATGCCACCACCTCAAATAGGTCTAAAATGGCTTGCAAAAACTCAATTCAACAAGAAAAAATGATTCCCTAACACAATACTCACTTTAGCATGTCAAAACCTCTCAAATTCACATGGAAAACACCAAATTTCACTCTAGGGCTTCATGCCCAACTCAACTCTTGACCTCCTCTACACACACTCAATAGTCCCACACCTTTTTAGTGATGTTGTAGACCCATTCCTCAAGTTAGAGTTATAACAATGAGAGGAATGGGTCAAAACACCATTTTAAATGACTTTCAAACCTTAAAACTGTGTGTTCAGGTCGGTTTCAGAAATGGTTGACATGGTAGGGGTAGCATATGCCTCATAGAAATGGGTTGTCATGGTGATGTAATCACCATGACACCCCATTTCTATGAGGCATACATTTCCCCTACCTTCTCAACCATACCGCACTGGAAAGCTAGTGAGTGAGCTAGCTTGCCAATGCTACACTAGCTTGCCAATGCGGTACGGTTGAGAAGGTAGGGGCAGGGTATGCCTCATAGAAATGGGGTGCCACAGTGAATGCGGTAGGGTTGAGAAGGTAGGGGAAGCATATGCCTCATAGAAATGGTGTGCGTGACACCCCATTTCTATGAGGCATATGTTGCCCCTACCTTCTCAACCCTACTGCATTCACCATGGCACCCCATTTCTATGAGGCATATGTTGCCCCTACCTTCTCAACCCTACCGCATTACGTCACTATGGCACCCCATTTCTATGAGGCATACGCTACCCCTACCTTCTCAACCCTACCGCATTGGCAAGCTAGCTCACTCACTAGCTTGCCAATGTGGTAGGGTTGAGAGGGTAGGGGTAGCGTATGCCTCATAGAAATGGGGTGCCATGGTGATACCTTCTCAACCCTACCACATTGGCAAGCTAGTGGAGCGTTGGCAAGTTAGCTCACTCACTAGCTTGCCAATGTGATAGGGTTGAGAAGGTAGGGGCAATGTATGCCTCATAGAAATGGGATGCCATGGATATATCACTATGGCACCCCATTTCTATGAGGTATTCGTTGCCCCTACCTTCTCAACCCTACCACATTAGAAAGCTAGTGAGTGAGCTAGCTTTCCAATGCTCCACTAGCTTGCCAATGTAGTAGGGTTGAGAAGGTAGGGGCAGTGTATGCTTCATAGAAATGGGGTGTCATGGTGATGTATCCATGGCACCCCATTTCTATGAGGCATACGCCACCTCTACCTTCTCAACCCTACCGCTTTGGCAAGTTAGTGAGTGGGATGGCTTTCCAACACTCCACTAGCTTGCCAATAGGGTAGGGTTGAGAAGATAGGGGCAGCGTGGTAGCAACCTAGGTGGTGAAGACCCCAACCAACTAAAAATGATCAAACTAAAACAAAAAACCAGCCCCTCCACCACCTTTGTCTATGCTAGAAATAGTCTTGTACAAGATGATTATAAGTATTTTTTATGAAGCCTTGAATGACATATATTTCATTTATTTGAATGCAAAAATACTTTAGGAACTAATATTTGTCTCATTACCATGCTACAGGTAAAATTATCGGCCATGCCAAAGAAACAAAGGAGTAAACTAACAGACAAAGAGTATGAAACCTTCAAAGCAAAGGAGAGAGAATAGGTGGCGAAAAGAAGAAATTGGGTACTATTGACAAAAACAAGCCAACTAAAGAGGAACCTCAACCGTTAAAAAGAGAATAGGATTTGGTAGCATAAAGGGCATGAATGCGAAAGAATCATGCTAAGACATATTCAGATACCGTAGTTGGAGACACACCCTCTACGGAAAGTGAATACGAAGGGACACCATTAAGCACAAGCGAATATAGAGGGGCACCAACTACAACAAGTGAATATGGAGGGACACCATCTATCGCAAGTGAATATGGTTGGACACCATCTAGCGCATGATGGTGCAGGCGCATGCGTGAAAAAAGCATTAGCACAAGAAGAGTTAAAGTATAAAGATAGTGCAAAGTTGACAGATGCAAGATCAATTGTCGAGTGGTGTAATGCTTTGAAGGGTCTAGGTAATGAAGGTATGTCTTTAGTTCATAGGTATTTTTGGTTGATGGATGATACTAACATTGCACCATATGAGGATTCTTGTACACTAACAGGATCGAGTGAGCTACACTCTTTCCTTAGCTCAAATGTAGGTTCATGGAGTATTCATACACGAAAGATGGCATGCTTTTGTTCTTCATGTACAATGCAAGCCTAGAATGATTGTGAGTTAGGGGAGTGGGTTGACAAATGGTTGAAAAATTATCTCATCCCACTTCACACGTATCGCTCTCCGATGGCATTGGAACTAGCACAGATGGAATCATTGGTCGACTTTGACTAGGTATTAGATTTAGTTCAACCAAGTAATATAGCTGCTTGCTTAGTTTTTGAAATTCTATATTGTTATATTACTTTGTAGCTGTGTATTCGTAATGTTGACTAATTTTGAGAGATTTGTTGCACATATCAATGCAGGGCAAGTTTATGCAGTTATTGAAGATGAAAACAACGAAGAGGGAAAAAACTATTACTTGTGTCATTGTGTTGAGGCCAAAAAGAAACTGGAGGCCCCAGTTATAGATGGAGAAAACATTGAATACCCTGCAGGCTCGGTTGTTGTTACTGGAACGTCGCTTAGAAGGTACCCACATAAGAGTATTAAACATTCGCTATTTTAGGACTTTGGCATGCATCGTAATATTCTTCATTACTCAAACCTTGTTGTGGCATCCAATGTTCGTTTGAACAAATATGGGGGTAGACCTTTCAACAAGGTCTTGTGGAAGGTCCGTGAGTCTAACCACAAAGCAATACTGGACACAATAAAGAGCAGAGCAGACCCAGATGGTTTGTTGGATTAATTTGTAAGTATGCACATCGGTTCTTATTAATTTATACTTGTATGCACATTAATTTGTTTGATGGAAATGCTGACATCTTCTTTTACTTTGCCCATTTGTAAGTAACCTACTACAAATTAATTGGTGTCCCCTTGCAGAAAATACATATTTATGAGCCATCCAAGAGAATGTCAGCCAGAAAAACAATGCAACATCCTTATTTGGATGATCTTGACAAATCTCAATCATGATTTTAAGCCATTAAAAAAGTGTGTGCAAAGATTGGTGAGGAAATTTCAAGTTATTCATTTGATGTTAACCTTATCATGAGTAGCTATGATGTAGACATTATAAGAGCATCTCAAATTTCAACTTACTATATTCATGAGAGGTGTTGTGTGCAATTGGTATCTTGGAACTCGCAGTGAAGATGTATGACCAGGAGTGACTAAGTTGAGAGACTGGCATGCCTATCTATAAGTTCCTTCCATCTATTTTCATTTCATTTCCATTTTGGATGTTCTTTCTTTTTCTCTTTTACTTTGCGTATTTGTAAGTAAACTACTAAAAATTGATTGGTCTCTCATTGCAGAAAATGCTGATTTATGAGCCATCAAAGAGAATCTTAGCCAAAATAGAAATGCAACATCTTTATTTTGATGATCTTGAGAAATATCAATTTTGATAAGAAGCCATTATAAAAGATCGTGCTAAGCTTAGCGAGGGAATCTCAAGTTACTCAATTGAAGTTAACCTCATAATGAGCACCTATGATGTAGACATTTAAAGAGAATTTCGAATGTATGAGTGACATTGTAAAATATGTATGAGAACGAAGTTCCTAAGGCATTGTAATGAGATTTCAAATATTGTAATTTTGGAGTTCAAGTTTGGTGCAGTAGCACCTTGTTCTGTAAATGCCTTTAATAGGAAAATTTGCAAAATTTAAATTTTGAAATGTAAACAATGTGAAAAAGGTAATGTGAAGGTCATATGTAATGTATTAAAAGTCTCAAAGAGGTCATTAGGTGATTAGAGAAGTGATATTGCACAAAAGATGTCATTTGGTGTAAAAATGCAAAACTTGCATTAGTTGCACAATTACAAAATTAATAAATAAAGGATGATATTTTCTTTATTTGCAGCACGTTTCCTTTTTTGTTTCAAACTTGTGTGGATTGTATAGCACCTTATACTTTGATTGTTGATTAGTTTTCAAATGTAAAAATTGAATTTTGAAATGTAAAATGTATGTAAAAGGTCATGTGACACAGTCAATATGATGGTTTGTGGATTGATTCAATAGGGGGAGGCCTACAACACACAAAGTCACAATTCCAATCTATAAACCCAACTATCAGGCCATAAACTCCTCACAATTTCATCATTTCTTCAAAATCACTCTTTTCCCTTGTAGCATTAGGAATCAACTCAATCAGGTAACTTATCTCAATGACACCTCATCAATCCATGAAATGAACCTCTTCAGGGACCCATTTGAATAAAAAATGACATACTCAAAATCCACCTATAATCACTTTAGACCAGAGCACTCAAATTTCACCTTTTCACTGTTTTAGGCTTCTAATTAGCCTCTTTTTTCTAAAACAACTATACTTGAAACTTATCCAAACCCTTGAAAACCTTGGGGCAAAACCACAATCAAACCTCTGACATACCACCATACAAAGGGTAATCCATAAAACCTTACTTTTTAGCCAAAACACTAGGGGTTTATTGAAAAAGTCACTTCCCAATCTACCCAAAACACAAAACCTCTTCAAAAAAGTTTGAATTGGTCTACACAAGCTTAATCAAACATTAAATAATTTTTTCTTCTCACAAAACTCACTTTGTCCCACCAAAACCTCCACTTTTCATGAGAAAAACTCATATTTTCACATTAGGGCATCACACCCAACACAATATAAGACCTCCCATTCACAAAAAATCTTGAAACCACCTATTCCCAACTAAAACAATCCCATTCTACCAATTACAGTAGTCATAGGAGGTGGAATGGGAAAAATTTACATTTATGTGACTTTAAACACTCCAAAAACAAGGTTAACAGGGCAGATTAAGAAATGAGATAAAACTCCACAAATTTAAAATAAGACTCAAAACTTCTGCAAATGCAAGTTAACACATTCTATAAGATATTTCCATAGTTTGCAAGTCAAAACACCCCTGTACGAGATCGTACAAGTCTGCCAAGAATGGAAAAATATAGAAAATCTGATAAAAATCAGTGCTAATCAACTTTTATTGCTTCAAATATTCAAGATCCCCCTCTCATCGAGTCTTTACAATACATTTATAATGTTTCTACTTCAAACTAAACTTTCCCAATGGATCTAACTTTCTTTTGAACTCCTTAACTATTTGATCCCTTAAGAGTCTAAAGTGGGAAATGGCTACAAACTTCAGTATGTTGTTACTTAGACACCGTAATGCTTAGAAAAAAAATTCTGATCCTACATGATCACGTTGGGCACCTCTACAAAATATATCTCAGTTTTGGCTATATCAGAGTGGTTTCCTATGGCAATGGATTTTCACTTGATGGAAAAAGTGTCAAATGCAAGCAGTGCAAAGTTGCAAAGTGGTGCAATTTTTATTTTGCAACTCATGTGACCAAATGGACTATTCCAACACATCTGAATAGGTATGTTTACACTAGGAATGGTCCTCTTTCACACCCAAATATGCAGAATCGCTCTAAGCTATGTTCAACTAGATTGATTCCTTAAGAGTCTAAAGTGCAAAATGGTTGCAAACTTCAACATGTTGTTAATCGGATATTGTGATGCTTAGAAACTTCTCGTCTAATCTTATAGGATCATGTTGGACCCCTCTACAAAAAAATCTCTCATTTTTGGCTATCTTGGAGTGGTTTTCCTATGGCGGCGGATTTTCACTCGATGAAAAGTGTCAAATGCAAGTAGTGCAAAGTTGCAAAGTGGTGCAACTTTTGTTTTGCAACTCATTTGACCAAATAGACTATTCCAACGTGTTCGAATAGGTATGTTTATGCTAGGCATGGTCCTCTTTCACACCCAAACATGTGGAATTGCTTTAAGCTATGTTCAACTAGATTGATTCTTTAAGAGTCCAAAGTGCAAAATGGCTGCAAACTTCATCATGTTGTTACTTAGATACCATGATGCTTAGAAGATTTTTATCTAACCCTACAGGATTGCATTGGGCCCCTCTACAAAAACCTCTCTCGGTTTTGGCTATCTCGAAGTGGTTTTCCTGTGGCAACAGATTTTCCCTTGATGGAAAAAGTGTCAAATGCAAGTAGTGCAAAATTGCAAAGTGGTGCAACTTTCGTTCTGCAACTCATGTGACCAAATGGACTGTTGCAATGCATCTGAATATGTATTTTTATACTAGGCATGGTCCTCTTTAGCACCCAAACATGCAGAATCACTATGAGCTACGTTCAACCGAATCAATCCCTTAAGAGTCCAAAGTGCAAAATGGCTACAAACTTCAGCATGCTATTACTCAGATACAGTGACGCTTAGAAACTTCTCATCTAATCCTACAAGATCATGTTGGGCCCCTCTACAAAAACCTCTCTCATTTTTGGCTCTCTCGGAGTGGTTTTCCTGTGGCGGCAGATTTTCACTTGATGGAAAAAGTGTCAAATGCCAGCAGTGCAAAGTTGCAAAGTGGTGCAACTTTCGTTATACAAATTGTGTGACCAAATGGACTGTTCCAACGCGTCTGAATAGGTATGTTTACACTAGACATAGTCCTCTTTAGCACCCAAACACGCGGAATTGCTCTGAGCTACATTCAATCGGATTGATTCCTTAAGAGTCCAAAGTGCAAAATGGCTGCAAACTTCTACATATTGTTACTTAGATACCATGATACTTAGAAAATTCTTGTATGATCTTACAGGATCATGTTGGACTCCTATACAAAAACCTCTCTCAGTTTTGGATATCTCAGAGTGGTTTTCCCATGGCAGAGGATTTTCACTTGATGGAAAAAGTGTTAAATGAAAGCAGTGCAAAGTTGCAAAGTGGTGCAAATTTCGTTCTACAACTTGTGTGACCAAACAGACTATTTCAATGCGTTCGAATAGGTATGTTTATGCTAGACATGGTCCTTTTTCGTACCGAAACACGTGGAATCACTTCGAACTACGTTCAACCGGATCAATCCCTTAAGAGTCCAAAGTGCAAAATGGCTACAAACTTCAGCATGTTATTACTCGGATACTGTGATGCTTAGAAAATTCTTGTCTAATCCTATAGGATTGTATTGGGCCCCTGTACAAAAAACTCTCTCAGTTTTGGCTATCTTGGAGTGGTTTTCCCATGACGGTGGATTTTCACTTGATGCAAAAGTGTCAAATGCAAACATGCAAAGTTGCAAAGTGGTGTAACTTTTATTTTGCAAATCGTGTGACCAAATAGACCATTCCAACGCATCTGAATAGTTATGCTTACACTAGGAATGGTCCTCTTTCACACCCAAACACACGGAATCACTCTGAGCTATGTTCAACTGGATCAATTCCTTAAGAGTCCAAAGTCACTAATACATTTGACTGCAAAATCCAACGAAACTGTCTGACGAAATATGTAAAATTCGATGTTCGTCGGGTGCATGTAAAATTTGATGTGTAATTTCCAATTTTTTGAAAGTTTATCCCCGACGTTCGTCAAAATTTCGACGAACGTGGGGTTCGTCGAAATGTCGGCTATCATTTTCGTCGAATTTTTGACAAACATGAAAAATTTTAAAAAATCAAATTGTACCAACATAAAGAAAAGTGAGTTCGACTAATTTATTGTGTGGTGTTTTGCTCTACTTGAGACAATTTGTGGAGAACTAAGGATGGAATTTTCTTGGAAAAAATCAGAAAAAATTCAAGAAGATATACTAGGTTGGGGGTAGTCATTATCTTTTTGCAGTCAGTTGTGAAGTCAGATTTGTAGTTCCGGGTTTGAAAATCATATTTTAAAGCAACATCTCATCATATTTCATTTTTAGAGGTTTAGGGTTTTGAGAATTTCATGTCTAGATTTTTTTGTGTGGAATCACCATAAGATCCTGTAGAGGCAGTTCTTGTATTTGTAGTATGTGATCCATAACTCTATTGGTCATGTAGCACAGTTGTGCTATAACAAATACAGGATGCATTCATGTGTGACCCAAGTTTAATGTGGCTATGTTGTGATATAAATGGAGGTACTCATATAATGTAGGTAATTCAAGTTGTATAATGTAGGTGTCAATCATCGCCAGATTTATTCAGGTTGTCCCAAGTTTAACAGGATAGGATGTAATTATAGCATGATCGAAGAGTGATTACCTCTTGCTGCAATAAAGAGCCTATAACTCTGGTTGATATGCAGAGTGGTTGTGTTATATCAATTATGTAGTGCATTCAAGCGCAACCCATGTTTAATGGGCTATTCTAGAGAGTGATCAAGATTTTCTAAACCTTATGAATGTTACTTGACATATATTTGCATAATCTGAAATTCCTTCAGAGGCTTTTGAAGTATCAATGTATCCTATATAGGGTTTAGAATGATTTCTTTTAATTAAAAAAATAAATAAATGATGTATTTCTCTGTAATTAGATAATGTGGAGATCTCCTAAATCTGCCCCAGCACACTATCCTCTTTGGCACTGTATTCATTACTCCAGCTACTAGGTTTTTGCATGTGACATCTCTAATATCTTCATGACCATGGATTTTAAATAGATCTCAGTCTTTGCTTTAATCCTTTTCATGGTAACCCTTGAGTTCCATAATCCACCTTCAATCTCTTTTAAGAATGTTGTCTTAAGCTAGACTACATAGTATGCATATAAAGCAAGTCCTTCATACCTGCCATTGTTCCAAACCATCACTCACTGCTTGCTTAAAATGTTGCCTCCATAAGCACAATAGTATGTTTAAAATCATGGTTGCTAGTGATTGACCATTAAGGTCACCACTTTCATCAAGATACAATGATATTTTTGTCTTCAAAATCAAGGCATTATGCAAGATAATATTGTAAATTGTTTGTTGTGTACGATTCAATTTTCTTGCACATTTCTTTGCTTTTCTAACTTCCTTTAAGATTGGGTATTGCACCCTTAGCTGCAATCTCAAACAGCTCACTCACTATCACTTGAAGATTTCTTTCATGACCATCCTATAAAATTAAACTATGCCCTATAGACTACCTACTAACTACAGGGGACTCATTATTTCATGGTATTGTAAATCTTAAGATCTTTCAACCTTATTGACACTACTTCACAGTCCACAAGGTATTATTCACTATTCTCCCATCTTTCATGAGTCTTAAAACACTGCTCAAACATGCAATCCACTACCTCCATTATACATTTAATGGCTAAGAAGAAACATTGAACCTATGATTACCACTATTACTTCATTTGGACGTCATTCCCTAATTGCATTTGCCTTGTCTAACACTACCAAAAGCATTTGAAAAACCCTTAAGGTCAGCAAAGGGGTAAGGAAACTCACTGTTAAAATCTCCACTTTACTATGCAAGGTTTGAGCTTTATTATCTTGTCACTGCTCAGCCTCTTTTTGACTGTCACATCTCAAGTGACTATCATTTTTCTTACAGTAGATTGCATTTACAAATGTCACTAAGCTACATAGTGTGTTTGTTATTGGCTACAATCTTTAGATTGCAAGATTTTCTTATTAGCTACAATGCCTCAATCTTTCTAGTATTGCAACCTCACTAATCCTCTAGAGTTATTGTATATGTTTCTCTGGGAGGCCTAGGGGTTTGTACCCCTAATCATGCTCTTACCAATGCTTTTTGTTGGTATTAAAAAACAACCTTAAATCTTGGGTCGAGAGAATTAGTTGTCTTGGCTTGAGAGTTTGAGCCATGATCTTGGATTGTATACTAGAGTGTGTGGGAAGCTTGTGTTTTATCATTGAGATATGTAGACCTGATCAAGGAAATGTATCCTATATATCATGGGTCTTGCTTTAATACTTTCCATAATGGTTATTAGCATATCAGATTATTATAGTTTGTGGTAACCAGGTGCATTCAAGTATGTATGAGCACCTGGTTTTGTAGTTAAGCTATACACTTTTAAGTAACATTCATAAGGTTTAGAAAATCTTGATCACTCTCTAGAATAGGCCATTAAACATGGGTTGTGCTTGAATGCACTACATAATTGATATAACACAACCACTCTGCATATCAACAAGAGTTATAGACTCTTTCTTGCAACAAGAGGTAATCACTCTTCGATCATGCTATAATTACATCCTAACCTGTTAAACTTGAGACAACCTGAATGCACCCAATGATGATTGACACCTAAATTATACAACTTGAATTAACTACATTATATGAGTGCTTCCATTTCTATCACAACATAGCCACGATAGAGCTTGGGTCTACGAGATACATCATGTATTTGTTATAGCACAATTGTTATACATGACCAATAGAGTTATGGATCACATAATTATAGTCACGGGAATTTGTTCCTTGGTTGTGATCTTATGATTCCACACAACAAAATATGGACATGAAATTCTCAAAACCCTAAACCTCTAAAATGAAATCTAATGAGATGTTGCTTTAAAATATGATTTTCAAACTTGGAACTGCAAATCTGACTTCACAACTAAATTCTGCAAAAAGACAATAACTACCCTCAACTTGGCAATATCTTCTTGAATTTTTTGATTTTTCCCAAGAAAATCGTCCTTAGTTCTCCACAAACTGTCTCAAGTAGAGAAAAACACTGTCGCAATAAATCAACGAACTCACTTTTACTTATGACGGCCACAATTTGATTTTTTTCTATTTTTCATGTTTGTTGAAATTTAGACAAAACTGATGGTCAAAATTGCGACGAAACCTAGGTTCGTCAAAATTTTTACAAACGTCGGGGATAAACTTTCAAAAAATTGAAAATTACACATCAAATTTTACAAGCACCCGATGATACATCAAATTATACATATTTCGTTGGACATTTTCATCGAATTTTGCAGTCAAATGAGTTAGTGATTGTTTAGTGACCAAAAAACCTTTAATATTTTTGGTGTAGGAATAGTCATTCCAAAGTCGCTCCACATTTTACTATTCAAATTTGAAATAGAAAAATCCTTAGGATCTTCATATCTAGGCTAATGCAGGAAGTTGGGTACACAAAAAGCTCAAAAAGTGGAAGTGTTTTTGTTGTTTTTCAGAATTTGTCAACTTGGATTGAAAATTTGAGGCACTTACACAATGAATCTTAAAAAAATTTATTAATATGAAATTTAGAATTTTGAATCTAGTTTCCAAATATGTAAATTATTCAAATACCCAGATATAGAAATTAAATTTTGATAGGGATCTATAAAAAACACTTTTTGAAATTCCTTGTTCTTTTACCATACCAAGCATGTGTACGGACACCAATTTTTGACCCAAATAAAATTATTTTGCTAATTCCTTTTGGGAAAATATAGCTAACAACATGAAGATTGATGTGGAATTTTTTTTGTAATTTTTTGTTGATTTTTTTTTTTATTGGCCTTAATTGTTGTTTTTAAAAATCAACGTGTATGGACAACATAATTAGACCTAAAGTAAACATTTTATTATTATTATTTTTTTCATTGTGTAGATAATTTTCTAAATTTTGATGCCATATAACTTTTTTTACAAGAAAATTAACCAAAAAAAGTTATTAAAAAACAAAAAAAGCCTGATATTTCAAGTTTAAGGACAAGTTTGCTTAGAAATTAATTGAAAAATAGAAAACATAATCCAATATTAATAGAAAATATATATTTGGAAAGTAGAAATCATGTTCTCTAATGGGTTTTAATTTTATAGATTGATTCAGAAAAAAAAAAAGTCTATCAACCATATTGCCAAAGTTGGACATTCTTCTTCAATCTGCCTTAGTTTTTTAGTTGCAGGTCAAAGGGTAAGGCTTGGATTGTCAAGCCTTTCCCAAGCCTAAAACCAAGGCTGCATGTGGGTTGGGAATTTAATTTTTAAATAACGCGTGCACGTTTTTAAAAAACATGTACGCGTTACAAAATGCATATGTGTTCTTTATTTTCTTGATTATTTAAAAAAATAAATACTTTTTAGAAACACGTACCCATTTTACGTTACAAAATGTGTATGCGTTTTTGCATTACAAAACGCCTACGCATTTCTAAAAGGTATCTATTTTTTTAAATAGATGACTTGTACGTGTTATAAAACGCGTACGCATTATATAACGTGTATGTGTTATAACATGTACGCATTATAACATGTACGCATTTTATAACGTGTACACGTTTTATAGTGCATACAGTTTTTTTAGGCTCGGGTACCCAAACCATAACCCATATGCATTTTTTTAATAACACATACGCGTTTTCTGTGAGATTTTTTTTGGCCAAAACTTCCCCTCTTTGTGTACCCAACTTCTTACTTTTACCCATCTTCAGGATTTGAGATTTGGTGGTCCCAAGAAGTGTGTGCTATGGAGGGGAGCCAGTGTCTCTAAACCTCTAGTTGTTCGCTTTGTCTTAGTGTTTGGAGAAATTTGAGCGGGGACTCAGCAAGTAGTATCTTTGCATCCTAGGATTGTGCATTTTGCAATTCAGTTAAACACATTGCTTGATTCTAAAATGTTGAAACAAACATTTAACAATCATCAAAATTTCAAACCCTTTGGAAAGAGTGAATACCTTTGAAGAGTCCAATTATTACTGCTTGTCCCTATGGATTTTATCCTTAGAGGCTTCTAGATACTTGGGCTCATATCTCAATTCACTTTCTTCAAAGTCAACCTAGGGAAACTATGGCCTTAGCTCTTTGATTTTCACATAATGGACCTTATGGAATGAAAAGGAGGTTAGACATAGACATTTAGTTTGAAACTTAAGCAATACATTGGATGTGGTAAAATTAATTCATTAATCAAAATGAAATCAATTGAACCCCACACGTGTGCTTGTTATCTTTTGTCTTATGGTCTTAAAAGAAAAACATTGGTCTTTTGGTTTGAACTACTCATAGGGTAAAGCATGTTCTTCACTGTCATGGTACTTTAAACAAGGTCCCTCTTAGGTTCATTTAGGATCAAATCAAACACTTCATCCATCCCAAACATTTATCATCTCCATCCCACAAACAACTTTTAAAGCTTTGGAAAAAATCAAAATTATAGACTTGGGTTAATCCTTAAAACACATCAAAATCACTTTATTTAGTTAGGGGTATGAAAATGCATCCTTTCTGATACCTCTAGTTAAATTAGCACCCCTTTGAACATTTTTTTCCAAGATCATATGTCCATCTAAGGATTCCCAAGTTCATTATCCAATAAAAAAATTCAAAATCAAAACCTAAGTCTAGTATTCACCAAAGTTCATAAAAGTTCAAACACCTATATCACTCACCCTTTCATCTTTCATCTCATCATTGGTTCTAAATTCCATAGAGGTCAAAAGGGTAAAAAAAAAAGAAAAAAATGGAATATAAACTTGATTTATACATCATGAGTGATCTAAGTCAACCAAACTATCAAAGCCTTACAATACCAACTGATTATCAAAAGTCGCATTTATACAATCCATACATGGGATCATTATCTCCTACAAACCTCAATGATACAACAAATATATGTCAAATCTAAATTTTGGAACACCTTTCCCTATGGTAGATTTAAATCAAATTAAAAACCTACAAATCTATCAACCAAACAATCAATGCATGAGTCTTCAACAAAACAACATTATCCCACCAAATCAATGCATGCCAAATGTGAATATACCAAATACAAGCTTACCAAACATGAACGTATCAAATCCACACTTGGTGAACTATGGGATAGATATGTTTGTGAATCATACCAATTTTGTTCAAAGTCCAAACAATATGTTAACAACTCAATGTATTGATCCAAGTCAAGGTAACACCATGCAAAACCAAGGTTACCTAAATCAAAGCAATGTGATTCCCAACCATAACAATGTTCAATGTCAACCTATAATACAAAATCTAAACATCATCCCAAATCAGAACATTGTCCAAAATTTGTGCATGATCTCATACAAATACCACAAGTATACATTCCAAATATTCTTGACCAACAACAAAATCAACTATATCGTGTTGCTTAAACACTATCCTTGCATTGTTGTGTATCCTCAACAATGTTATCATCATCAATCAATCAATTAGATCAATCAACCTTAGGTTGGTTTTCAACAAAATCCCAAAATAGATCATTGATATCATCACATATATCCATATCCAAATCGTCAAAACCATGCAAAAAATCCAAAAAACATTCAAAACATATCAAAATCCCAAAACAGGTCAAAAAGTCAAAAAACGTCAAAAACATGGTATCTGAAGTACATCGTCTCTAAGGTTAAACGTAGACAAGGCTAATCTTTGATCAACCCTTGAGACACAAAAACATAAAAAAATTCATAAAATCTCATAAAACCAAAAAAAATGAAAAATTAAAATTTGGAAAATTAAAACATTTATAAATCTAAGAAAACCCCAAAAATAGCCTCAAAACATTCCAAAAACATCAAAAACATCCAAATATTTGAAAAAAATTATTTGTCCCATTTCACTTTCACCCGCAATAATCTCATCCATAAGAAACAAATAATCACACTCACCCTTTGGTAACACAAATAGAAAACAAGTACAACAATCAACAAAAGCAGACTTCAAATGCAAAATCAAAATCAAAACAACAAACTTTTAAATGCAAAATCAAACGCTTGATCTTTTTAGCGAACATGTCAATCAACCTTATATCAACGACCTTTTCAAATAACCAATCACCTTGCCACCATCCACTAACATGTCCTAAGATGTATCCTTCTTACAATGGGCATTATCTTTGGCAATCACTTTGGATACTTATCCTAAGAAAAACACATGCCTTTGGCTAGAGGTATGAAGAACATTAGCTTGTTTGTTTACTTGCTTTCTTCTTATGATTTATCTTATTGCTCATATTCCCATGACCTCTCAAGAATGTTATCTAAAAATATTTAGAGAGAAAGGATTTGGGGCATTAATCATTATCTTTTGTTTGTTGTGTTTGTTGGATGTTCTTGTAATATAACTTGGCAATACTTGCTTTGGTAGGTGTGTATGAAGGGAGTTTTGGATAGCATGTTGACTATTTCATTGATAGATTATGACTTTTTGTGTACTTCTGAAGTACATCCTAGTGAGGTTTTCGTATGCCAAGTGTGAATGGGAATACTCCTATCTATTTGTGGAGTCAAAGTTCATCTCACTAGATACAATGCCATCCTAGTTTTGTATACCTTGATGCATCATACCTATGTGTGTTATCAAACATAAGGATATTCGTGTCATTTTTGTCCCAATCCTTGGATAAGCAAATCATCATCACTCATCATATCTAATAAAGTCTCGATGACTCATGGACTTGTTGGACTTCTGCATCATCTCAAACTCAAGGGTTGATCCCTCTTATTCTTCTTATTCTTCTATCTTTACTAACATTTCTATCCATGTACCAAATAGGTGTGATATATCAAAATATGCATGAGGCTACCACGGCCGATGATTGTCTATACATCATCAAATTTGTCTACATCAAGCATTTGAGCTTTCTTGTCCTCTATTAGATGAATTGATTTTGAATGTTTATCGTGAGCTCAACCCAAAAATTAAAATTTTCGCTCAATTTCTTGAGGGGGCAGTGTAGCAGCGTAATTCCTTCTGCTGAGGCAATAGTGGGGCATTTGAAAAAAAAAATTGAATTTTGATCTTGATAGCATTAGTTTTTGAACCAACACAAAAGGTACATTGCTTCAAAGTGAGGCAAAATGTAGACACTCAAATAGGCCTAACTGACATTATGCATCTAATTCTGATTAAATAACATCATTTCTACTATTAATCAATTAATTAAGCTTATTTGATTAATTAACTTCCTACTCACTAATATTCATCACATTTAATTAAATAAATCAATTTATTTAATTAAAACCCTAAAGTCCCCTCATTTGATTTAATAAATCAAATTATTTAAATAAAATGTCATAAATCCCCTAATCCCTTCAAATTGATTAATTCTGAAATAATTAACTCTTAATCCTCATTACCCATTCTCTATCTTTTGACTCAACCTTGGTCAAACTCAACCCATGGTCAACTAACCAGGTTGCACATGAAACTCATTTCTTTTAATTATCTAATTACCTTATTTATCCTTACAATGGCATATTCCTAGGAATATTCCTCCCAACCACCCATTTATTAAATTTCCCTCCAAAATGCTTTAATAGCCTCTTACAAAGGTATTTACTCCTTACATGCTATCTTGTCCTCTTTACTCTACACATTCCCCAAAATGTGCTCCATCCTCCCAATAGAATTGTGACAAGTGTCACAATCCTATTGGCTCCCTTTTTATCCCACATTCACCAGTTTCTTTTCATTCTTCAACCCTTAACCCTATTTATAGAGGGATTCTATATGAAGAAAGGATCCACTTCTTTATGCAGTCATTATCCTCCAATTTCTATCATTATCTTTGAGGGAAATTGGACTTCATCACATCTTGGAAGCTTTATCAAAGGGGGTGGGAAAAGGAATTCTTTCCGCATCAAAGGAGCACCACTCCCACTATGGGATAGAGTTTTTCTATTTTTTTATGTGTTTTCATTTGTTACTTTGGTCTCTTATTGTCTCGATTACATATTTGCATGTTTAAGTATTTCATAGGAATGTTTTATTTGGTTTGTTTAATTTGATTAATAATGCTAATATTTGTCAATCTTTGAGAACATGTGGATTTTAGAATTCACATTTTGGCTCCCACCATTCAATATCAATATGTTTTCTATCACATGAAATAGGAATATAAAGTCTTTGTTTCTATTCAAGCTTTAATATTGATTAATGCACTAAATAGTACCGTAAAATCTATATTTATGTTCAAGCTTCAAATTCGAATAATGCATTAGATACAAATGAAATGTCTTTGTTTCCATTCATACTATCTTCAACCTTTGGGCGCTCAATTATTTTTACTATTTAATATTGATTATGCATTAGATCAAAATGCAAAATCTTTGTTTTTGTTTGCATTAGCTTCAAACTTTGGGCATTGGTCTTTATTGATTAAATGCATGAGATACAAATGTAAACTCTTTGCTATTGTTTGCATAAACTTCAAACTTTGGGCACCCAATTACCTTGTACTCTTACCGTGGAAATCTTTGCACAGTAAAAAATGAAATCATAGATAAAA